>JAJJMB010013564.1:637096-665330 GCA_023531105.1 Papaver atlanticum | reverse complement strand
CCCCCCTCTAGCAGACTTTTTCTTATTCCAGAAAAACCTCCTTTGAACAGCATCAAGTTTATCAGTCATCTTTTTAGGCATGTGGAACACAGATAAATGATGTGAAGCTAGGGTGCCTAAAGTTGATTTAATAAGAGCAGTTCGACTTGGTTGATTTAGGTACTTACCTTGCCAATTATCAAGCCTCTTATCACAGGTCTCCTCAAGATGCTTGAAAGACTCCATTTTGTTTCTTTGAAGAAGCAGTGGAACACCTAAGTACTTGTCATGCTGAGGGTTCTGAGAAGTCATATATATTAGAAGATAAGAAGAAAGGGAAAAAAATTATTTCAAGTTTCTACCACTGGAGATTATATTGGACATCTTAACCCGCTTACAGCTGAATCAGTTCTCAGTTCTTAGTTCCAAATTAGTATGCACCAATTAGAGATCTGTTGTTGGTCATCCATCATTCTCCAAGATGCACTTACATCATAATCTCAATCATCCCGCTGCTGAATCTGGTGAGTTGGGTTTTCTTGCTTGCAGTTATACTCTTACGCATTATAGGTTACACTATTTTGAATATAATCAGAATCATGATGAGTCAACAACACCAATTCAGAGAATTACAAGGGTGAATTTGGGATCTCTTTTTGAGTATTTTAGTTTTAGGTTTGCTGGTTCCATTAATGGGTTGATCTGTCTTCAATCCGTTTACAGCCGCCAATTTGTTTGTATTTGTAACCCTATCACAAGAGAATATCTTATTCTTCCAAAAATTAAGAGAGATTGTGATACTGATGGGTTTAGTCACCAGGAGACCAGCTTTGGTTACGTTTCTTCAACCATTGAATACAAAGTTGTAGGATTTTATAAGTTGGAGAGCCAATTAGAAGTCCATATTTACACTCTAGGTAGTGGCAATGGATGGAGAAACCTTGGGAAGTTCAAATGTGGATTCGGCGAACATTTGAAGCTAGGGGGTTTCTTTGCTAATGGAGCTCTTTATTGGCTGGACGCAGTACTTGAAAAGATTGGTACCTTCTTGGCGGAGGAAAAGGTTGGTAAATATCTTTCAACGCCTCCATTGCCACCAGACACTGATATGCTTAATTATAGTTTAGAGGTTTCTTTATTGTCTAATTAGTGGCTTTGATGAGCCTTGTGTGCAGTAATTGTAACATTGGCTATTTGGCTGTAGTAATCCAAAGAAGACGAGGAAACTAGACTACCACCCTTGATGATAGGTTGCTCTTTAATTCTTAGGTCACCAGTCACCACCTTGCCTTAAAGCCAATTTGGTGTTTATCAAGTGCCTGCTACCTCCATAAGGCAAGAGTTAAGCATGTTCTGTAGGTTGAAGAATGTCAGTTTTTTAAGTTTTCTGGATGCAATGCCGCAGTATTTGTCAGATGTTTATAGTGTTTAAAACCTAGTAATGACCAACTCCTCTCTTTTCTTATAGGAAGGAGTTGGACCTGTTCTTCTACCACCTTGCCTCAGCAAGGCTGAGCGAAGGAAAATCTGTCATATGAAGAATGTGTCTTGAGAAAAGTTAGAGGTATACCGTATATATAACAAGCTGACGGTGGAGAAATACAAGCTTTTGAGAAGCCAACTTATTCGTTCAGGGATCACAACACCATACCTCTTACGGCAGGTTGCCTCTTTGATATTTAATAGGGCTGTGACGGAGCCAACATTTTGTCCGTTGTATGCTTTTCTATGTTCTGAGTTGTGTCAGTATACATTTTATTTGTGAGTTTTCAAAGTAGAAAAGAGTGTTTCTGAGGATTGTGCATTTCATGCTTAAGCATTTGGTGGAACAAAATGATGGTGTCGGGGTTAATGTTGAGGCAGTATGTTTGTTACTAAACACAGTTGGTAAGCAGTTAGATGAGTTCTCTAACGAGTCTCGATGCTCCGGGATGTTCTGGATCTACGGTCTAATAATTGGGTCCATCCAAGACATAAGGTGAAAGATAAGACCATTAGCGAGTTAATCCGTTGTTCAGTGGCAGAGGTTCTTGCACGCTGCAAGTACTACCACGAGTACAAGAATCCTGGTGCAGGACGATTCAGCTTCATGAGTTAACCAAGATTCCACCATTTCTGATATAATGTTGATTCGGAAAATAAATGTCACTGGATTCAATAATGGCGGCTTGGAGTTCCTTTTGTCATCAGTAAAAACAGGTGATTAGTTCTAGAGCTACCTATGTGCGTTTGAATTTTTGTTTACTATTTTTGCTTTTCATTACAGTGAACAATTTTTGTTATCTGATGACATTCTAGAGCTACTTAGTGGTCATGGTCTGGTCTGGTGTGCACTTCTGACATTCTGCTACACAATTCTGTTAAACATTGTTGTAATCTGAAGGACTGCAGTTGGAATAGCCTCCTTTTGAGTATGCAGTATGTGATTTGATGAAGTTGAGGTTATTCATATTTAAAATAAAATTTCCAGAAGTTTTCTATTAGAAACTATTCATTTGTCTTTACTCTTGAGATTCAGAATAAATTTCTTGTCGGTTTAAGTAAGAGTGAGAACTGTGGAAGCATAAGGATATCTGATATTTTGCTTTTAATTCCCATTAGATACCCCTTAATTTCTCTTCATCCTCCTCTAAATCAACCCCTTAAACCCTCTGAAGCTCGAAATCTTCTCTTGTAATGGCAGACAGTACTTCTTTTTTCAAAGGTATGTGTTTTAGCTCAGTATTTGCTTCATTCTTTTTCTTCTGATTGTTTTGATTTCCACATATGTTTTCCTAGAGTCCAGAGTGTTGATATTGGTATAGGGTAAGAGTAAACGTTGACCCTCGGATGATTAAAGGTTCTATTTGAGTGATAATCATGACTATTTTTGTTTATTTTTGTCGACCATTAGTCTGCACGGCAGGAATTTTGTAGTGTGGTTCCTGCAGGTTGCTGCTTGGCCTATAGGTCACCACCTCGTATAGATTAAGACACTGGGGGTTGTTAAGCAGCTTCCAAAACGAGTTAATTAGTTAGATGTAGTCTGAAAATTCCTGTCAAGTACCTTGAAAAGGGAAATTTTATTAAGATTTTGGATGCAAGTCTGTTTTTCGTGTTTTATTTTTTGTGCCTTACATTTATTAGGTTCATGTAGATGTTTATATTCAAGGAACAATTGAAAGAAATAAAAAGATTTAAATCCAATTTAATAATTTGTGCAGTTTATCGTATTTTCTGTTCTAGAGTGGCAACTCATCGTCTCTTTTCTCATAGGTACCTCTCGGACCTGTTCCTCCTCCTCCCTCTGGTCTCATGAAGGCTGAGGTTCCACGGATGTCTGTGAGGAAGGAAACCTGCCATATGAAGAACGCGTGTTGAGGAAAGTTAGAAGTATATTGAACAAGCTGACAGTTGAGAAATACTATATTCTGAGAACCCAACTTATTGATTCAGGGATCACAACCCCATCCATCTTACAAGGCATTACGTCTCTGATATTCAGCAAGGCTGTGATGGAGCCAACATTTTGTCCTCTGTATGCTTTTCTGTGTTCTGAACTTTCTGTTTATCTGCCATCATTTCCTTCGAATGAGCCACAAGGAAAACAAATCACTTTCATGCGTATCCTCTTGGATGATTGCCAGGCAACTTATAAATTAGCAAATATGAAGGCAGGAGAGACCAGGCAACAGATTATAACTGGGGCCTCTGATGAAGATTTGGAGTACGGATGCAGAGAGAAAAGGCAAAATCTTGGAAATATACGATTCATTTGTGAGCTTTCGAAGCAGAAAAGAGCGGTTCTGACGATTGTTCGTCTCATTCTTAAGCATTTGGTGGAACAAGATGATATTGAGGTGAATGTGGAGGCAGTATGTTTATTACTGAACACAGTTGGTAAGCAGTTGGATGGGTCCTCCAGCAAGTCACGTGTTACTAATGATGTTTACTTCCATCGTCTGAAAGACCTGCTAACAATACATCCTCAACTGGAAACACGGCTTAAGTTCATGATTTGTGATATTCTGGATCTTCGAGCTAACAATTGGGTCAACCCAAGGAACACTAATCAGGTGAAAGACAAGGCCATCAGTGAATTAATCCGTCCTTTGGAGATACAAAAGAAACTTGGCCGCATCCGCTTTACAGAAAGTACTACAGATTGGAAGAAATCTATGTTCAGGGAGATTTCACCTCGTTAACTGGCCTTGCACCACCATCAGCGGTACAATAGAGATTGGGGAAAAGGATGAATTTTCTTGCAGTCAGTGGAAACTAGTGATGCTGTTTCTGTTTGTTTTTTCGTTTACTGTTGTTTAGTTTTGATGAAGAACTTTCTACTGCGTCCTTCCTGTAGAATTTCTGCTTATGTATTCTAAGTGGCTGTTGTTGGAAGTGGACTTGTTAAGTTGTTTTATGATATGGTTGTGTTAGTTCAATCAAGTCTGGTTCACACTTGGTAATTATGACTGTTTGGTAGACAGAATGAATGATTATGATCCCACCCCACCTCACACAACAAACTGCCATATTGATTGACTGATCAAAATCTGCTGGTGCATCTAATCAAGATTTAAGTGTGTTAAATTTCATATCAGGCAGCATTTATGGCTGGTGCATCTAATCAAGATTTAAGTGTAGATATAAAGAGAGAACAGATATACAATGCTCTTTGATGTGATCTGATGCAGTGGAGATGCTTGATATTTAAAACATTATCTCCAGAAGTTTTCGATTACATTCTTGCCACTTTATGTAATCGTTTTTTCTTTCTTAAATCAAAAAAAAAAAAAAAAAAAAGATGAGGTTGGGAGTAATTTTGGGTGGAAATAAACTATTTGCTAGTTCTAGTTTTGGTTTGTTTCCTAGTTTAGATGATTTTTTTTTCCTACCCTAGTAGTATTTGAAAGCTTATATAAAGAGGCCTAGTATAAAAGTTCTAGTATTGCTATTGCTTTTGTGAATCTATCAAATCAACTCGGGCAATTCATCGAGAAGACATTTCTTTAGTACTATAGAAACAACCACACTATAGACAAAGCAAAACTAGTGACGAAAATTAAGCAAAATACTTAGCAAAACAAATGACAGCTGTGGGATTTAAACCCACGCCCATCCGAAATCTGGCGCCTTCGACCACCCGGCCAAACTGTCTTGTTGCTTTATCAATTCTTTCTTAATTTCCTATTGTATGCATATAGTTCACTGTTGTGTTTCTGGTTCAACGATAACACCTTTTTGAATCATAGTGTGTGATATCTATTTCTCTATCCTATTAAGAGTTTGTTAAATCACTACTAGTTTGTTTCTATGGACTGACATAAATTTCATATACAAGGGCGGTACTGTTTACTGAACCTAGCTAATTACTAGGGCATGTTATATCAAATCCTAAAACCATGTGCAAGTGGTGGTTGTTATGACCGTCATTATCTCTATCTTCAGTTAAAGCTCATCTTAGTGACTGCTTTGTTGTAAAGCTCTCATGGAGTGTCCAGCACATCTTGTTAACATCAATTCAAGTTCACTTATTTATCCACTCTAGCTATTTCCCATTTCTGCTAAACGACAAAACAAAACCACTTAACAACGTGGTGCTTTCTTGTAGATTTTATTCTCAACAAGTTAACAAAAAAAGTCTTTGCAAGGCACATATATATATATATATATTCGGATGTACATGGGTTTGCAGAATTTTGAAAGAGTATCAATTTTGCACCCTATGCTCTCGGTTGATTTGGACGACGTGATTCTAGCACTCGGCCATTCAACCAGAATACTTACTACTTTTTTGATATTTTGGTTTGTGGACATACCTACTGCACTCAGTGATAGCAGTAACTAGAAGTGTTGTTAGAGAACTACTAGGTTTAGTCCAAGTGAGATGCACGTCATTTTTTTAGTGGGTATTCAAGTTAAAAGGGTGTTTCAGTCTTCTAGTGATTGTCACTTTCGACTCTTTCAGTCAAAGCTCAGGCTTAGTTGTAAAGCTCATGCTTAGAGTGTGGAAAACTCTATTTCCCCTTACTGCTTGTGGACAAAACACAAACCGCGTCAAACGAATTTACTACTAACAACTTTTTACCAACAACTTTACCGCGGTTAAAAATATGGAAATACACTTTCTCGTGGATTTATTTTCTCTGCAAGTTAAATGGAAACCTTCGTGGTGTAGTTGTATATATATGAATAATAACGTCTCGCACTTACTCACTAACCAACAAGTGAAGACAAAATCTAAACTAGAGTGATGATTTATGTACGCCACGTCAAAGAGACAAAGACTTTAGGTTGTTAATTTGTTTGTGGCTCTACATTAGGTTTTATTTTCTTTCTTTCGCTGAGAGTCTATATAAAGCGAAATCTTTCTTAACTTTCTCCCACTCTATTTCTCTGTAAAATTAAGATTCTGTAGCCATGGCAAAACATTCGGTACAGTTAGATCTCAATGAAATCCCTGTTGAAGAATCTGAGTATCGAGTTTCTGAAGATACAGTCTTTCCTAGGTCTACTCAGAATGTGTTTCTTGCTGCCGAAGCAAGTGGTTCAGGTTCTAAACCAAAGGAAGTGGTTCAGGTTCAACAAACTGGAGCAAGACAAACCAAAGGCAAAGGAAAGGCAGCAACTCGAAAGAAAAATAAGTAAGAACGATCTTCACTTTGCTAATTGGTTTGAATCCATTCGATCAATTTTACTAATTTTGACTCCTACCGTGTTGTATTGAATTCAGGAAAGAACGCGACCCAACGAAACCTAAGAAACCTTCCACATCGTTTTTCTTGTTCCGAACAGATTTCATGGCAAACTATCCTGGGAAGAAGAAGCTTGTTGATGTTTCTCATGCTGCAGGAGAACAGTGGCGAAACATGACTGAGGCTGACAAAACACCATTCGAAGAGAGGGCGAAAAAATTGAAGCTAGAGTATGATAAGGAAATGGAAGATTATAGTCGGGACAAGGATGCTCTGGAGATTATAAGGTTGCAGAAAGAACTGGACAAGCTAAAAAACAAAAGAGATCTCCCTGTAGTTCCTGTGGCTTCTGCAGATTAGAGTGAGGGAAAGTTAAGACTTCTTGACTTGAGTTTGTTAAATCTGCTTACTGGACTACAATGGAGTATACCACCTTCATCGTGTTTCATATTTAAGTAACAATAGCGTTAACTGAATTGCTAATAACTAGGGTTTGTGATATCAACTCTTATTCCATCAAGAGCGTCTCTACAGAGGAATATGTTGTTTTACTGTTGTTTAATCTGCTTAGTTTTACCCTTTTAATCTACAGTTGGTAATAATGATGTTTGCAAGCAGTTGTACTATTTCCACGTATTCTATTTATCTGTTTGAAGTGTAAAAATAGGAATTATGATTACATTGGTTCACCTCCATGAGTTTACTTTGCTAATCAATGAATGATTGTGCTTATACTGAATTTGTAGTCGTGACACAAGTATTGTAGGCGTTGAACTTTAGTAAAAGCATAGACACAGGTTTAGAAGGCCAATGCATTGAAAAGGCACCAGTTTGATGCTATGAAATACACGGAAGCTATTGCTAGAGTGGTAATGCGATATAGAGCTCCGGCGACATCAGTTCCACATATTTCCGGTGAAGATTTTCAGCGGACAGAATCATACACAATTCCTAAAGGAACAATTGTGTTTCCTTCTGCTTTTGAATCGTCATTTCAAGGTTTTACTGAAGTTCGACCCAGACAGGTTTGATGAAACTCGTCAAGAAGAGTCATCAATGTGTTGGACAAATATACGCCGTTAATCACTTGGTGTTGTTTATTGCGATGTTTACATCTTTACTTGATTTTACAATATTCAAAACGGACGGTTGCGATACATGGTCCCTAGGATGAACTCAATCAAAATATCGTTAACACCACATTATACCAGCGAAGTGCTTCAAAATTTTTTTTACCAGCGCAGTTGTAATTGAATCCAGACGTAAATTGCATCAACCAAAATAAATGCAGTTAAATGGAAAGCTTGCTTTTGTCAAGGTCAGTTGACGTCGTGTCAGTATGCTGCTAAACAACAATTATCCAAACAATTATCTGGTTCAAAGTTGATGTGTTCACATTGAATTTCGGTGAAATTAATTTACGCGGAACCATCCTTGGGACGCAAAAAAATTGATTCGCCTGTTCATGTTATTTTGTTTAAGCTTGATCTGGAATACCGCATTTGGTATGTTCGACTTGCCATGTACTGAAATCCCGTTCGAATTCCAATTATTCCTCCTTTAATTGTTACGGTTGCACCCCTTATTGCCTTTTTTTTTAACATATTTTTCTAGCGAAAAGGAATTGAATTAACTATTTAGTCTCACAATATCTTTTACATTAATTTTTCTGTTGTTTGATTTAGAATTTCTGAAACACCAAATTCCTTCAATCGCATGTATTCCTAATATCAAAATTTGTTTTTAGCGTCAAAAGTGCCAAAAATCTGTTACATATTTAGTTAATCGTTTTAACATGTAATTTTGACGGTCAATATTATCTTGTAATCTTTTACTTTCGATATATCGAGATTTATATTGGTTTCGTAGTTTTATTGTACTGTAGGAAGATTTCTTCATTGATCTTTCACATTTGACAGGTTCAATTAAAAATATAGATTTGTTTTCGATTATACTATACTAAGTTTTGGATACCATTCATACCTCGAAATACTCCGACATTTGTAATTTTTGAGCATAAACTTACTCGGATGTTTTATACTCTCTTCTAAAGCCGGAAGAGAATACAATACATTAATTAACATCCATTCAACTGAGTTCGTTATATGATTGTGTGTACCTAACCAACACTAGCCACGTGTCCTAGGTATGCACACGTTGACGCCAGACAATACTGGGGCATCAAGAAAAGATGCCACGTTCAAGCACCAAAATGCATCTGAGTTGCTAAGCACTCATCCGCCACGTGGAGGCTAGCTTACACATCCCACGGTCGAAAAGCTAAGGAGTACCTGATGAGGTACCTGAGCAGCTCCGAAAACCTCCTTGATCCCATCCCAAGACGAATTCAAATTGGATGGCCGAGATGCAACACACCTGACATCGAAAACACAACTACATTTACAACTGTCTAAGGCGTGGGATTTATCCATCTACCACATTAAATGCTATGAACAGAGGACGCGTGTCAAACTCTGTGTGGTCAGTACAAGAGGCGGATCATCCTAACAATAGAGTACCGCTGAGGCAGCTTCGGGGCATGTAATGATGTGTTTTGTAGTTGTAGTGGTAAAAAGATTCGTTGCTCGAACTTGTGAAGGATAACTTTATACTTAAATTCAAAACTAAATAGAAAAATCACTAAAAATTATAGCAAACACTGACAAAGTTGATATCAATATTAAAAGAACACGTAGGCTGAGATTCCACTATTTTCCAAGTTCAAAGTGATTTAATCTAGTATTTATATTCATGCAATTTTCTCATTCAATTTGATTCTAAACTATTGCAACATGTAGATTTTCAAAATAACAAGTGTAAATCCAAAGTTTAAAGCATCAAAAACCTATGGCTAAGCATGCTCTATCAAAAGAAATAACAATTGCTTAACAAAAATCATTGAAACAATTATAAATCAAGGCAAATAATCATAAAAATAATTGAAATAAAATAAATAAAATAGAATATACCACTTTTTGTTGGAAAAATAGCTTCCTCTATCGCCTCAGCAATGGGGTTTAGCTCCTCATATTAATCATAATCTCAAAATACATGTTTATGGCTCAAAAGTTGATTAAAAGGGAGAAAAGTGTTAAAACAGCGGATTCTGCAGTTGCTGAAGGTCTAAAACAGAAGTCGGAATTGTTGCTGAAAGGCTTCGGTAACTGCAGGAAGATGCGACCGTACCTCGTTGTCACTGAAAATAAGTCTGCCTCTGCAACTGACTCTGAGGGTCTTATGTTCTTCGTGTTCTTCTTCGCAGCAGCAGCAGAAAATTTTCTGTATCGACTCCAGTTGATTTTTTTACGCTTCTCTAAGACTCTAAACTTCTCCAAACTCTCCCAAATTGTTCGTATATTTTGATGACTCGAATCAACCTATATATAGCCACCAGACCCAAAATCTTTCGAGTTAATCCAAATATTCTCGTTTTTTTCTTATCAGCACGTTACGGGATTTTTCTTCCCTGTTTAATCTTTTTTTACGCGTCAACTTGGTTTCCAAATTCTCATAAACTCTCTCAAGACTGAATAAGGACTCCATACACTCCAATCTTGTCGTAGAATCTTCATAAACTTCTTTTACAAACCGAAAATATCTTGAAACTATAAATACTCCCTGTTTTGCTCCAACACGGATATACAACCCAATTTAGTCGAATAAAAACACCATACCAGGTCTGTTTAGCTTAATCACGTTCATCCCAATTATTTCCTGCGATTAAATCTCCTTCAAAATCGCTCAAAATCTAAATCTCAAATGCTGCATGCGTGGAACACAGTTTCCCGCCTTTTTTCATTTTCAAATTTTGAGAAGAAATGTGACCTCCCCCTATCCAGTCCCGGTCTGTGCTTAGCAGCTGCTTGGAAATGGGTAACCCCTTATCCAAAATGAGAGTCCGAATAGCAAATGTCCTCCCAGGAGCAGCCTTTAGCAACTTTTCGAGCCAGTTTTGCCGCAAAAGCCTATTCCTCCAAAAACACCTACAAAGGGATAAAATACCAAAATTAGTACAAAAATGGGTACTAACAATATACACAAAAGAGATGAAAATAGACACATAAATGCGTCTATCATGTAACACCCAGTGTTTTTAGCATGGCGCATGCTGAAAGATGCTCCATGGCATGAGATAAAGCTACATCTCAAGTTTCTGTCGCGTTAAGCGGAATATTGGCCTAGAGCCAATGTTGCATCATCATGATGCATTAGGCCAGTTGGATAGATGGCCTTGAGCGTTGCAGCGCAATCATTGCGCATTAAGCAGACGATTGGCCTAGAGCCAGTATTGCACAATCATTGTGCATCAGGCCAGAGAGGGCTGGCCGAACGAGTATTGTGCAATCATTGCACATGAATAGTAAAAGTGGGAGTTGATGAATGATTTTTGCTCCCCTAATCAAAGTTGTAAATATCAAATAAACATATATAGGGAGGGGTAGTTGGTTGAAGGTGCATATGCGGACCATGTTCCAAGTAAGCTTTGTAGCTTAGCCGAAAGAGTATAAATGATGCGTAAGCCTCACTTATAGCTGCGTAGCCTTACCAATGGACCATATTAAGCATGGTATCACTATGCCATGCAGTGGACCAAATATGCATCACTTGGATGAATTTTGACGAAACGACTTATACGGACTAGGCCATTACCATTATTGCTTGGCCACGGCCTTGCAAACGAGTTGGCTTAAGTTGCTTGTCCCTTCGAGGATGAACTACAGTCTATGCTTGATCCTTTTAGAGTAGGGAAGGGTACGTAGGCAGCCGCAATGAGTTGCATCATTGCCGGTCCTACACTTTGTCGCTCATATCATGTAATTGTGAGATGATTGCGACATTTTGGCCTCTCATATCATCTGGCTCGGTAGCTCGATGCAAGAGATGATTGTGGCCAAACTTGATGAGGCAAGTTGCATTCCATTCCTTGGATGCTCATACTTCCTATCAAGGCGTTCGACTTAGGCATGTTATAGCCTATCTGGAGGCTAAAAACCCGATTGTCGTAATTTAGCTCAAAACGGATCTAAATTGATTGGAAACGGCCCAACGATTATATATATATATATATATATTCGGATACGATTTTTTCATTACTCAGTAGCTTGAAAGCATATTATGAAAATCTCAAAAGTAATGTGCTTATGAATTCTGATACTACTACTACATTATCAAGTGTTTTTGCTATGATTCAGCGAGAAGAAACTCGCAAGAAATTAATGAGTATTGACTCCAAAAATGTTTCTGAGAGAGGCCTACTTGTTGAGAAAGAAGAGAAGCGAAAGTTTTTAGGGACAGACAAAGGTAAGCAAGTTTATAAAAACAAAAAGATAAAAACTTTCACTTGTCATCATTGCAAAAAAACTGGGCATACCATAGACCGTTGTTGGGTTCTGCATCCACATCTCAAAAATAATTGTTACAATAAAAATAGAAAAGATCATGCCGATGGTTCTTTTTCAATAAATGATTTGGCGAAAAACAATTGAGTAAGTCTTCTCCTTCTGATTCTTGTCCTTCATCATCAACCGGCGCTTCAGGTAACTTTCATGCCTATTTTACTTCATTATCTAAAGTGATTAATTCTTGGATAATTGATTCGGGAGCCACTGATCACATGTCTAATAACACAACAGATGTATTTGATTTTATTCCTAACAAGTTCAGTAAACCCGCGCAATTTATTAATATGATTCACCCATTTCATTGCCTTCTCTTCAACTCTCTAGTTTACACTTAGAACTAGCTCTCGTTATAATCAGATCCAAAGTAATACGTGTGACAAATTACATATTTCTTCTGCTTCTTTTAACCGGTTTCTTCTATAAAACTAACCTTTTAATTTTCTTTTTCACCTATGCAGTGTATGATTCCGCAACTGAACTGTTGAGAAAATTTTAAGGGAAATAAAAACTGAAGGCCAAAAAAAGGAAGAAATAAAAGAAAGCCCCTACAACGGAAACAGTGGATTATGTATCTTCCCGGTGCTTACTTCTCTTGTGCTTACTTCTCTTGTGCATGAAGTACCCTTGCCACTATTAGTTCGAACCAATTACTTGTCAATGCTCTTTTTTTTTCTTTTTCTTTTTTTTTCTTCTTCTTTTCTTTTGGCAATTATTCACCTCCTCGTTCAAACCTGATCGTTTCCTTCTATCCTTTCTGGTACTTGATAGCATGAAGTTCTTTCATTTCCTTGACAGCGACCTGCAGTCCCATATGAAGTGCCATTTGGTTTGATCTCGTAATCATGTACGGGTTCTCTTATTAGCTTTTTGTAGTTGGCTTCATTATTTAGTTGCAGTCTAAGCTCTTGATCTTGGTTCTGGTAGTTTACATATAAACCCATCTGACGCCAAGGATAACTATCTCAACTGCAAATCAAAACATTTAACGAATTGGAATTATGATTGTTTTTACACATTCAAGAACATAAAATGAAGTTTAGTAAAACCATAAAATCGAAACATAATAAAGTTTAGTAAAACCATAAAATTCAAACCCTGATTCAAAATGTGAAATTTAAGAGAACTTTCAAACTACACCTTTTCTTGTAAATTAATAAGAGCAGTTACATTAACTTTATATAATTACCTGTTCAGGAACTCCGGAATGCTCTAGCAAACATGCATTATATAGCAGCCAAACTTCCGTTCATTTTTTGCCAGTCATTATTTTTGGAACGTTTTTTCCGTCTCCAACACTGCAAGTTTGTATGCGTTGATGGTTGCTCCAAGTTGTAAATTCAGATGCCACTAAAAACCTCTAAGAACAACACCATATCTGAAAATAATTAGTTTAGAAATCCACTTTTATAATTCAAAAAATAATGGAAGTTGTCAACCATTTTGCATACGAATATATGTATTGCAACTCACACAATCAAATAGTCCAATGATGATTGTGCAGCAAGGATTGGACAAATGTATAAAAGATTTGAAGTATCATCTTTTTTTTGCATCATATCTATCTCTTGCCATCCTAAACACTTTTTCCAGTTCATTGTACTCATCAAACATGTCTATCAGCTCTGCAATCAATTCAAGTTCGAAATTATTTTACCAAGTGCACGCCCAACTACAAAACATATATATAGTTGTGGGGTCGGCTCCCGTTTCAGGCAACAAACTTCCCATTCTGTGGTAGTTTCGGCCACTTATATCCGTATTTAATTCAAGAAGTGTGTTTCCTCCTTGGTAGTGCAACAGGTTCTGTAACGGGTGTTTGGCCGAAAGTATGTTTGATTTCAATAATAGGGTGAAAACTAGGTGGTGTTGGCGAACGTGACCAAAACTAAATGTATTTTGCTATTTGGACGTTTCTGCCCTTACCTTTTTATTTTATGACCTGTTTTTCCCAGTCCGTACCCAGCATCTGATTTTTTATTTTTTTATTTTTTTTATTTTTTACAGTTACCGGTTATTATTTGACTGTGGCTTACGTGGGTGTTGGGATAGCACATCCAGACACCGTATAAATGTCGGGAGGGTAGGCATAAGGGATAGCTATCAGAGTCCCGACATCAACTTTGTGGAGTCCCGACACTGCATATTTGTATCTCATTATACGTTTACTAAACGTGATTATCAAAAAATTATACAATCATTAGTGAAATAGTTATCATTAATTGGCCTCGATGTCTAGATGTTGTTACTCAAATCTTTTATTTCTCATCTTATTCTTCACTTCTATTTCTTCAATTCCAGCTCTCTAAAGAGCTCATTTTTCTTCTTCCACAGAACACACACCACACCTATCTTCTTCTTCTTCCCGTTCCTATTCATGTTCTTCTTCTTCTGGTTCTTGTTATTTCCTTTTCTGGTCATGTTCATCTTGTCCTCTTGTCAGTTTCAATCATCATGCAGTGTCTTCAATAGAGATACCAGAGTTTTTTCCTAAGGCTGAACAAGAGAGCCAAAACGCAAGGAAATCGAAGTCTAAACTCATCTATAAGTTCATTTCATTATAAGTTCCACAGATCTGTAATCCCAGGTATGAAAAATCCGTCTTCCTAAAATCTTGATGTAAACCCTAGAAATTTGATTTCTAATCTTTTTCCCCATTTTGACTTCCACGTCTGGATATAAATTGAAAATTAGGCTAGGGTTTTGATGTTTTATATGTTTATGCATCTTTGATGTTTTCTTTTTAGGTTCAATTTCATCTTTGATGATAATGTTAAACTGGATAGAAATTTTGATTTTGATTTCATGGGTTTAATATGTTTGAAAGAGGGTTTAATAGGCAGTTTCTTAGTGTTAGACTCAAATTTTGATTACGAAATTGTGCCACTATTTGATTTTGGTTGTTAGGGTATTTATATGTTTATGCATCTTTGATGTTTTCTTTTTGGGTTCAATTTCATCTTTGATGATAATGTTAAACTGAACAGAAATTTTGATTTTGATTTCATGGATTTAATAGGCAATTTCTTAGTGTTAGATACTATGTTCAATTTCATCTTCCCTTAGACTGTGTAACTGTGTTGAATTTTTAATATTTTGATGATACTATGTTGAATTTTTGGTGTTTGATGAACAATCATTTTTTATAGAACAATTTCTAGAGATGTATGAGCTGGTTTAGTGGCTCATATAGAGCTCCTGGCTCTCTCGTAGTGTTGGTGAAGCAAGACTCTCTTAAACTATAAAATCTCTTTTATTAATTTTCTTGCTCAGGTTACAACTGATGATAGAAATGCCTATTTATAGGCTACAATGGACTCTCTAGTTTTGTCTAGAGTTTTCTTTTGTCTGTCACTCATTACAACCTTCTTTGACTAGCACCACAGCCCTAGAATACTCTAGGATACGTCACACTTATCAATTTCTTTTTGTACACAGAACTCTCTGGACTTGGCAACAAACTGACATGGTGACTCTTGTTTCTTCATTCTAGGGCGATAATTAATAACTGTGTGAATACTTGAAGAGAGGACTTGGTATCATCATCACTAACAAGCAGGGTCTCACTGGTTGTAAATGAGGAATTGAAGCGGTTAGAGGTTCTCCTGACTAGTCATACCAGCACCTGGTCGGTCACAGTAACATGCTTGTAGAACACAACCCATGAACGAAAACAACAATAGAAACCGATTCAAATGGTGGTTTTTTGTTTGTTTGTTTATTTTTATTTTATTTTTTTACGCTGGGAGTATCTTTACATGGATTCAATTCTTGGTGTAGACTCGCATTTGCTGTATATGGTATGCATCTAAGTGGAGAACGCAAAGGAACTCTACTTTCGGCAATTGGGTATGATGCCAATGGAAAAATGTACCCTATTGCGTTTGCCATCGTTGATTCTGAGAACGGTGATTCATGTTTATGGTTCATGCAAAAGTTATTCGATGTGATTGGCCACATATATTCGATGAGAAAGGATCTAGTTGTGTGTTCAGACAGATCAGCAAGCTTCGAATCAGCGATTGCGGAAGTGTTTCCCGCATTTTGTCATGTGTACTGTGCGTACCATATTAAAGGTATCTAACAACAACACTTTATAGTCGTGTTACATTTGTTAGAAACTCATCTCCTTTAAAGTTTAACCCTTAAGCTATGAAGCGCGGGACAACTCCTAGTTATCTTTGCCGATGTAGCTTACATATAATATTGAGGGCATATTCAGTTGTCATTTTTTCACAATGCAGGGAATATCATCAGGAGGTACCACAACTTCGCCGCTGCTAAGGCATTTATGAGAGATGCGCAAGCGTACACTAAGGATGGTTATCGGAGGGCTATGTTAGAAGTCAAAAAGGATAAGGAAGTTTTTTCCTATGTGCATGAACTTCATCCAAGGCGTTGGGCTAGGGTGAAAGCCAAGAGAGCCCGTTATACTCTCTCGTGACAACAAATATCTGTGAGAGTTGGAATAACCTACTTTTGAAGGCTAGAAAACTCCCTATAACCCATTTAGTGGACTTCATTTGAACAGAGCTGATGGGAGGGTTGGATTGCAGGATTGCATCCGTAGTGTTAGCTGAAGAAGTTGGATTGCAGGTACCCAATGTTGGCGCAATGGTCAATCAGCTAACTGCAACAACGCCATCCCCAGCCCCAGCCAAAGCAACCACCAGCGGCATCAGAATTGAAGAAGAATGAGTGTGAACAAGGGTAAGCTATAGATCAGAACTTTCTGGATGGTCTCCGACTCTCTTGTTTAGAATGTATGTTTTTATTTTGAACAAAAACATTGTCATGCGCTTTAATTTGCAAGTATCCTTGCAAAGTAAAACTATTCTGGTTATGTAAGCTGTTAATCCTTGTAAGGCAGTGACCTTTATCAGTGTTAACTATGTTTTAAAATTCAGCGTCCTGGACAATTTCCTTAGATGAACCTAATTATGTAAGATGTTTAAAGGATTAAAGCCTTATAAGGCTGTGACCCTTTATCAGTGCAAGCAAACTAAAGGTCATCTTACTTGTTTAAGGCTTATCAACAATATAAGTCAAACTGACATAACAATATGTTCCATTAGTGTGCAGCTATTATCCACGATGTTCTTCTAGTGTGCAGCTATTATCCACAAAAAGAATGATATGTTGTGCAGGAAATATCTACAACTTATTATGGTCCCTAAAACCTGTGCAGGAAATATCCACAACAAAAATCATACCAGATCTCTCCTACTCGATATAAATCTTCGAAACAATTATCTATTGATCCTAACTCAATAATCAAATTCATCATAAACAAACATTTGAAAATCAACAACCATGAACCATCTAAAAATAGAGATCACTACAATATCCATTTAAAGTTCAAAATAACAAGCTTAAAGATTGAGTTTACCATCTCTACTCGGGTCACACAAAAAAAGTGGAACAGAGTATCAAAGCAAACCCAAACATCCTGTTAACTGAAAACAACCCAAAAATCTTGTTAACTGGAAACAAAGGTCTTGCACTTGGTTCTGCTTATTGAGATCGATAAGGGAAACCACTGCGAGTTATAGACCTTCCATTCACCATATGCATCCTATGAGCTCGAGAAAGATGAGCAGGAGGATAGTTCCGTTGGACCCTTGTACTTTCAGGTGCTGCTGGCTCTTCTGGTGCAGTCTCGAATATTGGAGGTGGCTCAACTTGGTCTTGACTCTTGAGGCCCATCCAGATATATAGCAAAATCCCATGGAAACCTCGTCAACAAGTGAGTCAGGTTACATAAATTTTTCTTGGCAACTCAATTCAGGTAAGAGATAGGTTCCCACACAAACGTAAAAATACAACTATTTTACATAGCATACTTGGCACACAACCTCCTTTCTTTTGCAGGAATCAAAACAAGGATATGCTAGTAGTCAAATGTAATGTCACTCAGGATCAACTATGATTTGCTCAAGTACTGCACTTGGACGATAAAGCTTGGACTATTCACTTAGACAACAGAAAGTATAGATTTCCTACCTATCGCTACACACCCTGGCTGTCAATAATAGTTTTTTCACCGTGGCTGCTAAATAGTCGTACTTTTTCCCTGCACATTTGTTCTGATCAAGCAACTTCAGATTTAACAACAGATTCACAATTGACAATCACATCTTATTTGAAGTTGGCATAGGAAATCAAAAACCATATTGGTTAAATGCTAAATGAACTGTATTTAAAATCACTTTCTTGAACACAACAAGAAAAAATGAACAAAACCCAGGATCACATGTGAAGTTTAATTTTTTTCGGTGGGTTTCTTTAACAAGAATGGTACAATGTTAGGTTTGAATATTATGAGCAAATTCAAAAGAAAAAGTTAAATTATTTCTTACATATGAGTAAGAAACTATACTAAAAGAAAACAAAGGACCCTAGAGAGAAAATTGCAGGCTTGCAGCATGATTGTACAAAACAGATTAACCATTTACATTGACATCTTCAAAGACCACGGCTTTTATTCAGCTTCAACTGCAACTGCAACCATTTACAACACCATCTTATAAGCAAAGTAACATGTAAACTGCGGGTAAGCAAAGACAGGCATGATGGAAGAAAAACACTTTAAATAAGGCTAGAAGGGAGTTCAATCAATGGTCATTCATTGCAATGTTAATTTGCAGGTCAAAGTTTTAACAGCTTCACTCCTAGTCATTCATCTAGATTCTGGTAGTATAGAATATGAAATTAGGAAAGGCAATAATACTTAACTAGTTAACTGCAACTAGGTAAGATGAAGCTTCATAACTTGGCACTCTCTTTATCTTTCATGTAGATTCTGCCAGACAATCAATAAAATTGGTCCTGCAACAAAACATATTCCATAAGCTCTCCCACCAGGGTAATCCAATAGTAAGAAAGAGGAAATCTAGCAAGTATACAAGTGAAGTTTACCAGGTAATCTAGCAGGTACACAAGTTGATGCCAACCACACTGCAGTTTACTTCTCACCAGCGTAATTCCTCGCAAGTATAAACTGAAGGTAAAAATCCACAAATTTAAACTTAATAGTACAAGTATAACCATTTGAAGTTTCATACTTTTCTGGAATGGTAGAGAGACCAAGGCTCCTAATTTTTAAAACCACTCAATTTATATTATCTCTCAAATTGTCTTATACAAGTCCATGGAAAGCTACTTCTGTGGTTTCCTGACTGTGATTCTCCAAAATAAGACAAATATCTATGTAATCAGTACTTCGATATGTAAATAACTTTTGATCCTTTTAGGATCAATATTGGAATTAACAATGGAGGTTGTAGAATCATACTAGGAAGTGTAGGAAACATCCATACAGATTCAGTAGATTGTTTCAACAAATTTATATAGTTGTGAAGATGC
Organism: Papaver atlanticum; assembly: GCA_023531105.1. Taxonomy (NCBI): domain Eukaryota; kingdom Viridiplantae; phylum Streptophyta; class Magnoliopsida; order Ranunculales; family Papaveraceae; genus Papaver; species Papaver atlanticum. The sequence goes on along the minus strand of JAJJMB010013564.1, from coordinate 645,913 downwards.
TACCTTGCCCCATGTGTTCCATACTACACCTTCCAAGTGATTTCTTTCCTATGCCGTCCTCTCTCTGTCAGGCATAACATCTAGCTCTTCTCCTTAACTAGTAATTTTCTGACAGAGAGGATGGCATAGGAAAAAAATGCTCACTTGGAAGGTGTAGAGCAAACACCCAAAACAATCAAAAAAATTGCACATGCTGGTTCATAGAAACATACAACATGGCTATGTTCTCCGTTCCAACTCTAACCAGTTCAAACCTTTTAAGTTCTTCAGAGTTCCACAAAGTACTTCAAACCTAAGATGAAATTAGAAAAAACAGATTCAGATATTAGATTAACAGATTTAACCAATGATTGAAGAAGAAAATGATTAGATTAACAGATGAAACAAATCGTATCCAGATTAGCATATTCACAGATTAATAAATCGTATTATAAAAGAAAACCTAAAATCGATTCACAGATGAAACCCTGAAAAACAAACAATGAAAAAAAACCTAAAATCAAAAATGATGATGATAAAAGACTTACGCAATCGATAAACTGATGATTGAAACCCTAAACTCTATTAATCTCTTCTTAATCGATTCAGCTGATGGGAGAAAAAGAGAGAAGAAGACTGCAGCTGCGAATGAAAGAGAGACTGAAAAAAGAAATGAAATGGAAACTCGAGTAGATGGGAGATTTTGACCAAGGGGAGAAACATCCTCTAGTTCATTTTGGTGTGGGGTGGAAAAATTTGTCACGCATGTGAATGGCACACGCGGAAATTGCAAGGTATAAACAAGATTTTTCACATGAAGAACAATCCCTACATCAAAATATGTTGTTGGGAACAAAACCCTACCGGAGCTAATTGGTTCATATTTTGTATGTTGTTATACCACTTTTGAAGTTCAAATCGACACTGAGCTTCATATTTATTGATTTCGATGATGTATCATGCTAAGTTTTAAGTCTGAACCCTCCCAGGGCTTCTTGGTTCATAGTTTGTATGCCGTTATACCACATTTGAAGTTCAAATCGACACTGAGCTTCACATTTATCGATTTGTATGATGTATCCTTCTAAGTTTGAAGTCAGAACCCACCCGAAGCTTGTTGGTTCATAGTTTGTAAGCCGTTATACCACATTTGCAGTTCATGACTTGTATGACTAGTAAAAATTGCTTCATGACCAATGTGACTAGTCGAAATTCAAACCAGAAGCACAAAAAGAAAGCACAAAGAGAAAGCACAAAGAAACACACCAATTATTGAATTCATTTTTATTTTTCATTTTCCCAATTCATTGTTATATATTCTTTGGATTTTTTTTTATATCAGAATGTCGATAACAATGTCCTAAATTTATTAATACTTTTTTTGGATTTTTTTTCATGTCGAAGGTTGATAATTAAACCGAACACATGAGTTCGTATTAGCACAAAGAGAAACACACATGCTTCTCAATCCGTATGAGCATCCCAAATACAATCTCATCCGTCGAAATCTTTTCTCAATCCGTATGAGTGGATCAAACGAAACGTGGTCCGTCCATCATTTTCATTCGGATACACTCATTTTTGTTTTTTATGAAGCATTTGTTTATTCACTCATTCTTGGTTGACCTTCCCTCGACCACTCGAACATTAGGATTCGGAAATTGTGATAATAATCTAACGGTTGTGGTAATGCAGACAACCGATCCGCATGTCTCATTATTGACCAATAGGATTTTCCTTAACATTAGGATCCATAAATTCTGATATGATAATAATCTAACGGTTGTTAGGTAATGCAAACTCGGATCCATATGTTTCGCTATAAATTATTAAGATTTTCTCTAAAAAAAATTTTGTGCGCTTCACTTTAATCTTGATTTCAGCCCATTTTCCAAGTATTGTCCATGGGTTAGAGAAGTGTTGAGTAATATGCTGAAAATGTGTTTGTGAACAAGTTCGTTCAGATAGCCAAATTTTTTAGCATTTGGAAATGCTGTCAGTTTTTTTCATGTGAGCGATCCTGTTTACAGATTCTAGTTTTCTACATAGTAGTAGTTCAAATCGACACTGAGCTTCATATTTCCATTAAGGGTAAAATAGTCATTTTTAGAGTCTGTAATATTTACTTTACTTACTTCCAATAAGGGTAGACTGGTCATTTTCGCAGTCTCCATAATATTTATTGCACTAATTTTCAGTAAGGGAAACATGGTCATTTTCACTGTCTCTAATTCTAGTAATCATTGAACCTGGGATGTTCAATTCTTTTAGTTAATCCGAAGGAGAAACACACGTCCAACGCTAGTAATCTTTGAACCTGGGATGTTCAAATCTGATATATTTCATCTTCAAATCCTCCGAATGAGAAACTCAGGTCCAATTCTAGTAATCTTTGAACCTGGGATGTTCAATTCTTATATATTTCGTCTTAAGTTCATCCGAACGATAAAATAAGGTCCAACTCTAGTAATTTTTGAACCTAGGATGTTCAATTCTGATATATTTTGTCTTCAGTTCATTTGAATGAGAAACTCAGGTCCAACTCTAGTAATCTTTGAACCTGGGATGTTCAATTCTGATATATTTCGTCTTAATTTCCTCCGAACGAGAAACTCACGTCAACCTATAGTAATCTTTAAACCTGGGATATTCAATTCTAATATATTTCGTCTTCAGTTCATCCGAACGAGAAACTCGGGTCCAACTCTAGTAATCTTCGAACTTGGGATATTCTAATCTGATATATTTCGTCTACAGTTCCTCTGAACGAGAAACTAAGGTCCATCTCTAGTAATATTTGAACCTGGGATGTTCAATTCTGATATATTTCGTCTTCAGTTCATCCGAACGAGAAACTCAGGTCCAACTCTAGCAATCTTCGAACCTGGGATGTTAAATTCTGATATATTTCGTCTTCAGTTCATTCGAATGAGAAACTCAGGTCTAACTTTAGTAATCTTTAAACCTGGGATGTTCAATTCTGATATATTTTGTCTTCAGTTTATCCGAACAAGAAACTCAGGTCCAACTCTAATAATTTTTGAACCTGGAATTTTCAATTCTTATATATTTTGTCTCCAGCTCCTCTGAAGAAGAAACTCAGGTCCAGCTCAAGTAATCTTTGAACCTGGGATGTTCAATTCTTATAATCTTCTTATCCGGTTCCTCCGAATGAGAAACCCAGGTCTAACTCTAGTAATCTTTGAACCTGGGATGTTCAATTCTGATATATTTGGTCTTCAGTTCATCCGAACGAGAAACTAAAGTACCACTCTGGTAATCTTTGAACCTGGGATGTTCAATTCTGATATGTTTCGTCTTCAGTTCCTCCGAACGATAAACTCAGGTCTAACTCTAGTAATCTTTGAACCTGGGATGTTCAATTTTTATATATATCGTCTTCAGTTCATCCGAACGAAAAACTCAGGTCCAACTCTAGTAATCTTTGAACCCGTGATTTTCGATTATTATATACTTCGTCTTTAGGTCATCCGAACGAGAAACTCAGGTTCAACTCTAGTAATCATTGAACCTGGAATGTTCAATTCTTATATATTTCGTCTTCATTTCATCTGAACAAGAAACTTAAGTCCAACTCTAGCAATCTTCGAACTTGGGATGTTCAAAGCTGATAAATTTCATCTCCAGTTCCTCCGAATGAGAAACTCAGGTCTAACTCTAGTAATCTTTGAACCTGGGATGTTCAATTCTGATATATTTAGTCTTTAGTTCCTCAGAGCGAGAAACTCAGGTAAAACTCAAGTAATCTTTGAACCTTTAATGTTCAAATCTGATATATTTCGTCTTCAGTTCATCCGAACTAGAAACTCAGTCCAACTCTATTAATCTTTGAACATGGGATGTTCAATTCTGATATATTTCGTCTTCTGTTCATCGGAACGAGAAACTCGGGTCCAACTCTAGTAATCTTTGAACCTGGGATTTTCAATTATGATATATTTCGTCTTCAGTTTCTCCGAACGAGAAACTCAGGTCAAACTTTAGTAATCTTTGAACCTTGGATGTTCAATTCTAATATATTTCGTCTTCGGTTAATCCGAAGGAGAAACTCAGTTCCAACTCTAGTAATCTTTGAACCTGGGATATTCAATTCTGATATATTTCGTCTTCAGTTTATACGAACGAGAAACTCATGTCCAACTCTAGCAATCTTCGAATTTGGGATGTTCAAATCTGATAAATTTCATCTACAGTTCCTCCGAATGAGAAACTCAGGTCTAACTCTAGTAATCTTTGAACCTGGGATGTTCAGTTTTTATATATTTCGTCTTCGGTTCATCCGGACAAGAAACTCAGGTAAAAAAATAGTAATCTTTGAACCTGGGATGTTCAATTCTGACATATTTCGTCTACAGTTAATCTTAACGAGAAACTCAGGTCCAACTCTAGTAATTATTGAACCTGGAATGTTCAATTCTGATATATTTCGTCTCCAGTTCATCCAAATGAGAAACTCAAGTCTAACTCTATTAATCTTTGAACCTAGAATTTTCAATTCTGATATATTTCGTCTTCAGTTTCTCCGAAAGAGAAACTCAGGTCCAACTCTCGTAATCTTTGAACCTGGGATGTTCAATTCTTATATATTTTATCTTAAGTTCATTCGAACGAGAAACTCAGGTCCAACTCTAGCAATCTTCGAACTCGAGATGTTCAAATCTGATAAATTTCATCTCCAGTTCCTCTGAATGAGAAACTAAGGTCCAACTCTAATAATCTTTGAACCCGGGATGTTAAATTATGATATATTTCTTCTTTAGTTCCTCCGAATGAAAAACTCAGGTCCAACTCAAGTAATCTTTGAACAAGGGATATTAAATTCTGATATATTTCGTCTTAAGTTCATCCGAACGAGAAACTCAGGTTCAACTCTAGTAATCTTTTAATCCGGGATATTCAATTCTGATATATTTCGTTTTCAGTTCATCCGAACGAGAAACTCATGTCCTACTCTAGCAATCTTCGAACTTGGGATGTTCAAATCTTATAAATGTCGTTTCCAGTTCCTAAAAACGTGAAATTGGGTCCAGTTCTGGTAATCTTTGACCTGGGATGTTCAATTCTTATATATTTCGTCTTCAGTTCCTCCAAACGAGAAACTTAGGTCTAACTCTAGTAATATTTGAACCTGGGATGTTCAATTCTGATATATTTCGTCTTCAGTTCATCCGAACGAGAAACTCAGGTCAACCTCTAGTAATCTTTGAACCTGGGATGTTCAATTACGATATATTTCATCTTCATTTCTTCCGAACAAGAAACTCAGGTCCAACTCTAGTAATCATCGAACCTGGAATGTTCAATTTTGATATATTTCGTCTTCAGTTCATCCGAACGAAAAACTCAGGTTCAACTCTAGTAATCATTGAACCAGGACTGTTCAAGTCTGATATATTCCATCTTCAGTTCCTCCGAACGAGAAACTAAGGTCCAACTCTAGTAATCTTTAAACCTGGGATGTTCAATTCTGATATATTTCGTCTTCAGTTCCTTTGAACGAGAAACTTAGGTTCAACTTTAGTAATCATTGAACCTGGAATATTTAATTCTGATATATTTTTTCTTCAGTTCATCCAAACGAGAAACTCAGATCCAACTCTTGCAATCTTCGAACTTGGGATACTCAAATCTGATAAATTTCATCTCCAGTTCCTCTAAATGAGAAACTCAGGTCTAACTCTAGTAATCTTTGAACCTGAAATGTTCAATTCTGATATATATTGTCCTCAGTTCATCCGAATGAGAAACTCAGGTCAAACTCTAGTAATCTTTGAACATGGGATGTTCAGTCCGATATATTTCGTCTTCAGTTAATCCTAATTAGAAGCTCAGGTCCAACTCTGGTAATCTTAAAACATGGGATGTTAAATCTGATATATATTTCTTCTTCATTTCATCCGAACGAGAAACTCAGGTCAAACTCTAGTAATTTTTGAACCTGGGATGGTCAATTCGGACATATTTCGTTTTCAGTTCATCCGCACGAGAAACTCAAGTCCCACTCTAGCAATCTTCGAACTTGGGATGTTCAAATCTGATAAATTTCATCTCTAGTTCCTCAGAACGAGAAACTCAGGTCCATTTCTAGTAATCTTTGACCTGGGATGTTCAATTCTTATATATTTTGTCTTTAGTTCCTCCGAACGAGAAACTAAGTTCTAACCCTAGTAATCTTTGAATCTGGAATGTTCAATTCTGATATATTTCGTCTTCAGTTGATCCGAACGAGAAACTCAGGTTTAAATCTAGTAATCATTGAAACTGGATGTTCAATTCTGATATATTTCGTCATCAGTTCCTCCGAACGAGAAACTCAGGTCCAACTCTAGTAATCTTTGAACCTGGGATTTTCAATTCTGATATATTTCGTCTTTAGTTCCTCCGAACGAGAAACTCAGGTAAAACTCTAGTAATCTTTGAACCCTTGGTATTAAATTCTAACATATTTCATCTTCAATACATCCGAACTAGAAACTCTGTCCAACTCTAGTAATCTTTGAACATGGGATGTTCAATTCTGATATATTTCCTCTTCAGTTCATTTGGACGAGAAACTCTGGTCCAACTCTAGTAATCTTTGAACCTGGATTTTCAATTCTGATATTTTTCATCTTCAGTTACACCGAACGAGAAACTTAGGTCTAACTCTATTAATCTTTGAACCTGGATTTTATATTCTTATATTTTTTGTCTTCAGTTCATCCGAACGAGAAACTCAGGTCCAACTCTAGTAATCTTTTAACATGGGATGTTCAATTCTGATATATTTCGTCTTCAGTTCATCCGAACGAGATACACAGATCAAACTCTAGTAATCTTTGAACCCGGGATATTCAATTATGATATATTTCGTATACAGTTCATCCGAACGAGAAACTAAGGTTAACCTCAAGTAATCATTGAACCTGGAATGTTCAATTCTTATATATTTCGTCTTCAGTTCATCCGAACGAGATACTCAGGTCCAACTCTAGCAATCTTCGAACTTGGGATGTTCAAATCTGATAAATTTCATCTCCAGTTCCTCTGAACGAGAAACTCAGGTTTAACTCTAGCAATCATTGAACCTGGGATGTTCAATTCTGATATATTTCGTCTTCAATTCCTACGAACGAGAAACTCAAGACAAACTCAATTAATCTTTGAACCCTTGATGTTCAATTCTGATATATTTTGTCTTCAGTTCCACCTAACTAGAAACTTAGTCAAACTCTAGTAATCTTTCAACATGGGATGATAAATTCTGAAATATTTCGTCTTCAGTTCATCTAAACGAGAAACTCAGGTCCAACTCTAGTAATCTTTCAACCTCGGATTTTGAATTCTTATATATTTCGTCTTCAGCTCCCCCGATCGAGAAACTAAGGTCAAACACTAGTAATATTTTAACCAGGGATATTCAATTCTTATATATTTCATCTTCAGTTCATCAGAACGAGAAACTCGGGTCCAACTCTAGTATTAAAAACCTGGGATGTTTAATTCTGATATATTTCGTCTTAAGTTCATCTGAACGAGAAACTCAGGTCCAACTTTATCAATCTTCGAACTTTGGATTTTCAAATCTGATAAATTTCATTTCCAGTTCCTCCGAATGACGAAACTCAGGTCTAACTCTAGTAATCTTTGACCTAGGATGTTCAAATCTCATATATTTCATCGCCAGTTCCTACGAACGACAAACTAAGTTCTAACTCTAGTAATCTTTGAACCTGGGAGGTTCAATTCTGATATATTTCGTCTTCCTTTTATCCGAACGAGAAACTCAGGTCCAACTCTAGTAATCTTTGAACCCGGGATGTTCGATTATGATATATTTCGTCTTCAGTTCATCCGAACGAGAAAATCAGGTTCAACTCTAATAATCTTATAACCAGGAATATTCAATTCTGAGATATTTCGTCTTCAGTTCATCCGAACGAGAAACTCAAGTTCCACTCTAGTAATCATTGAACCTGGAATGTTCAATTCTGATATATTTCGTCTTCAGTTTCTCCGAACGAGAAACTCAGGTCCAACTCTAGTAATCTTTGAACTTGGGATGTTCAATTCTGATATATTTCGCCTTAAGTTCCTCTGAACGAGAAACTCAGGTCAAATTCTAGTAATCTTTGAACCCTTGATGTTCAATTCTGATATATTTCGTCTTAATTTCATCCGAACTAGAAACTCAGTCCAACTCTAATAATCTTTGAACATGGGATATTAAATTCTGATATATTTCTTCTTCAGTTCATCTGGACGAGAAACTCAGGTCCAACACTAGTAATCTTTGACCCACGGATTTTCAATTCTGATATGTTTCGTCTTCAGTTCATCCGAACGAGAAACTCAGGTTCAACTCTAGTAATCTTTGAAACTTGGATGTTCAAATCTTATAAATTTCCTCTGAATTAGAAACTCAGGTCTAACTCTAGTAATCTTTGAACCTGAAATGTTAAATTCTTATATATTTCATCATCAATTCATCTGAACGAGAAACTCAGGTCAAACTCTAGTAATCTTTGAACATGGGATGTTCAATCTGATATATTTCGTCTTCATTTCATCCGAACGAGAAACTCGGGTCCAACTCTAGTAATCTTTGAACCTGGGATATTAATTTCTTCCATATTTCGTTTTCAGTTCATCCGAACGAGAAACTCAAGTTAGACACTAGAAATCATCGAACTTGGGATGTTCAAATCTGATAAATTTCGTCTCTAGTTCCTCAGAACGAGAAACTTGGGTCCAGCTCTAGTAATCTTTGACCTGGGATGTTAATTTCTTCTATATTTCGTCTTCGGTTCCTACGAACGGGAAACTCTGTTCTAACTC
>JAJJMB010013564.1:548572-569754 GCA_023531105.1 Papaver atlanticum | reverse complement strand
AACGGCTATTAACGGAATCTTATCGGATAATAAAATAAAAATCAGTTTGGAGTTAACAATATACTGTTACAAAGTTACAGAGTTACCCCTTTGATCCAAAGACTCAAGTGATACAAGATAATCTAAGTTACAAAGATCTAAACCACCATCGTTGCCAAGACGCCGGGACACAAAGGCTGAAAGTCACAAATCACCATTGCTACTTGTTTTATCAGTTTCGAGCTACTAAATATCAGTTCCGAGCTACTAAAGACACAAAGATTCAAGTGAAAAGAAGACTACTCAGACACAAATCGTGTTCATTTCATAACACATCATCATCACCCCTGCTACAATCTTTTCCACCATTTTTACTTCGTCTTTATTGGCTTTTCTTCCCTCAATGCTTTTTAGTTGCTTTTTAACTAAATTTAACACCTCTGCACTTTAATTTTGATGTTAAATAGCTGGCCTTTGTTTTCATTTTCCTGATTTGACTGTCTTCTATTTATCAATTGCATTAACCATTCCTCCTTTGTTATGATTCTTCCTATCCGATCTTCTCAATTACCTCTCTAATTTTTGTAATCTCTTTTTTTTTTCAGTTGCTTTCGGGTTAGATCCCCAATTTTTAACTTGTTTTTACTGTTGTGTCCTCAGGTGTGCTTCCCTTAGAAGCTCAATGCCTCCTATTAGCAACTTCTTTAACAGCCGGAGGAAGTTCATGCTTTATAGAGGACACGTGCCGAGGAAAAAATCCACCAACAGACATCTGGCCGATAGCAAAATACTGTATCTTTACCACCCATTTCTCTATCCCCCAATACCCAAGCAAGTAACAAAACCTAAAACAAATCCGAAACACTACCTGATTATAAACGGTAGACAAAAAAACCAAACAACAATTATCAATATCCCAAGGGAATTGTCCCGAACCTAAAAATCAATTAGTTTTATATGTAATCTCTCTTCCCAGAAGCGCCACAAGTGAAATTCTTGAAAAATTGCATCAACTTTCCAACAACGTTAACACTTTGAGTAATCAAGCAATCTGCACTACTGATGGGCAAGAGATTGGTAAAATTAGAGGCACCTACCAGATAAGTCCTATCAGAGTTCATTTGGTTTCCAGCCTTAAAGATATGGAGGTATTTATAAAACCAATCCTTAACTCTTATAAAATTAACAAATTTGTTGTTCAAATAAGTGTTCAGGCAGTTACTTGCATGCTAATATCAAATTTGAAAAATTGTATACCTGATTATTTGCTTTAATCCCTCGTATAAATTCTGTTGGTAATTTTTTTTTATCCCTGGTAATTGCATATTTAGTAACCCAATTTTGCGTACTGTTGAATACCCCATTGTTTCGTATTTTTGAGAATTTATTAGTGTATTGGCTTGGAATCACCAAGGTTTAGGTAGCAACGAAACTAGGAATAGTTTGCTTGACACCTTAAATGAAATTAATCCTGACATCCTGTTTATTTCTGAGACTAAACAAAAAAACAAAGCTATGCATAATATCATGAGGAGATTGGATGTCTATAATTATTGGCTAGTTCCTCCAAGAGGTACTGCCGGAGGTCTTTGTCTGATATGGAAAAATAATATAAAACTAACTATTTCTTATTATGCTTATAACTACATAAATGTTATTGTGCTTCCTAATAATAACAATGTTGAATGGATCCTCACATGTTTTTATGGGAGTCCTTATACTCAGTTGAAACTAGATTCATGGAACATTATTAAAAATCTAGCTTGTAGTATGAACAAACCTTGGGTAATCATAGGTGACCTAAATGTGGTACTGCATCCTGAAGAGAAAAAAAAATAGATTTGCTTTTAATAACAATGAAGCTGTTGTCTTTAATAATCTTATTAACTTATGTGGTCTCATTGACCTTGGTTTTTATGGTTATACTTTTACTTGGAATAATCACAAGAAGGATGATGATGTAATAGAACAGAGAATCGATATGGCTTTATGTAATCCCCTATGGATTACCAGTTTTCTTAATTCCAGTGTCAAACATCTTGGCCGTCTTGCTTCTGACCATGTTCCTATAGTTCTTAATACCCATAATACTTGGAATGATGGGGCTACCATATTTAAGTACTTTGGAGACTGGATGAAACATGATGAATGTAAACCTTTAATACAGGCTTGTTGGGAAAATAAAATTAGAGGATCCCATGCTCATACCATGAATAAAAAACTTACTTCTGTTAAACATATTCTTAGGGACTGGAACAAATACTCATTTGGTAACATAAGAACAAACATAGTAAAATCTAAGGCTGACCTCAAGAGAGTCAATAGTAAAAACAGTTATCCTAATAAAAACAGAGATATTGCATTACTTAGGAAAAATCCTACTGAATGGTATAATATACAAGAAAAAATTTGGAAGGATAAAAGTAGGGACCAAAATATTCTGTTAGGAGATAGAAACACTAGATATTTCCATACTAGGGCTAAACAAAGGTTTAGAAGAAACAAAATAGAAACTTTGAATGACAAAAATGATGTTTGGATTAACAGTAGACCCGAAATAGTCACTTGTATTACTAACCATCTTCATGAAATAACAACTATACTAAACCCTTGTTTGGACCAAAACATGATTGATATATTCCTGTTAGCATTGATTCTGTTGATAATGATATGCTTTACATTATCCCTTCTTTGGTTGAAATAAAACAAACCTTTTTTTCTATGGAGCCTGATAAAAGTTCGGGGCCGGATGGATTCCCACCAATATTCTTTCAACAAAATTGGGAAATCATAGGCCCTGACTTAACAAAAATGATCCAAGCCTTTTTTGAAACTAGTTTTATATCTAAGGAGATAAACGCCTCATTCATTTCTCTTATCCTTAAAACTTTAAACCCAATCACCCCAGCTGAATTTAGTCCAATAGCTTTGGCTAATACAACTTACAAAATTATTTCTAAACTAATGGCCAATAGAATGAAAAGTCTTCTTAGCAAAATCATATCCCTGTTTCAGTCCTCCTTCATTCCTGGAAGGCAGATATCTGAAAATATCACTTTAGCCCATGAATTAATTCATAAAATGAGAAACAACAAAAGTAAAAAAGGTATCATGGGCCTAAAAATAGACATGTCAAAAGCTTTTGACATAGTGGAATGGATTTTCTAATTCGAATCATACAGAGAATGGGCTTTAATGAAAAATGGTGTAATCTTGTTTATCAATGTATTTCTACCACTACTTTAGCTATTCTCATAAATGGGTCACCAACGAATTTTTTTAAACCAACAAGGGGATTGAGACAGGGAGATCCTATATCTCCATACCTATTCCTGTTTTATATGGAGGCTCTGTCGAGGACCCTAATACATGCTTAAGATCAAGGCTTAATAAAGGGAATAAAAATCACCAACAATGCCCCTTCCATTAGTCACTTAATGTTTGTAGATGATTGTATAATATTTTGTGAAGCTGATAATCTCTTTAGTAAGAATCTTGTTAAACTGTTTAAGGATTTTGGAGAGACCTCTGGTCAGTTAATCAATCTGACTAAATCTGGGGTCTTTTTTAGCTCTAAAACTGACCCTGCACTCAGGAATAGTGTGAGGCAAATACTAGGAGTAAATGAAATACCTATAAATGATAAATATCTAGGATCACCGTAATTTACTTACACTTCAAAAATAAAATGTTTTGAACCCCTAGTTGAAAAAATGAAAAACAGGTTGATAGGATGGAAAGGTATGCTTCTAAACCCTGCAGGTAGAGGTGTAATGATTAGAAATGTTACTTCTTCTATTAGTGTTTACAAAATGAATTGTTTTAGAATACCTGTTAAGATTTGTAATGATTTAACTAAATTGCAAAGAAATTATTGGTGGGGGAGAGATGAAAATTGTTTGAATGAGAAAGATAAAAAAGGTATTTGTCTTATAAGTTGGGATAACATGTGTAAATCTTTGGATGAAAGAGGTCTAGGCTTCCAAAACCTGATTTTTTTAAACATAGCTATGTTGGCTAAGATAGGATGGAGATTGCACGAAAATCCTCATTCTCTGATGGCTAAAAGTCTTAAAGCTAAGTATTATCCTATGTGTGATATTCTTCGTATAAACATTGTTCCAAACCAAAGTGATAGTTGGATATGGAAAGGTATTTTTTTAGGAGTAGCTTATTTAAAGAAACATTTCTTTTGGGAGTCGGGAAATGGCGAAAATATAGATATTTGGGACGATTACTGGATCCCAGATGTTAAACCAAACGAATACGGTACTGGGACAGGGAATGTAGGTATCACTAAAGTTTGTCGTTTGATTACAACAAACAAAACTTGGGATATAACAAAACTAAAAGGTTGTTTCGACAGAATTACTGTGGAAAAGATAAGGAACATTCAAATTTCTAACAATGGTTTACCAGATGCCCCTCACTGGACTCTAAGCAACACAGGTATCTTTACTGTTAAATCTTTAGATAAAAATATTAATTGTACAGGAGAAACTTACATACAGTGGAACAAAATATGGGAAATGAAAATAACTCCTTCAATCAAAACTTTTATCTGGAAGGCCGCACATTCTATACTTCCAAATGGTGTAAGGGTTGCTGCCATAATACCAGAAATAGATGTTTGCTGCAAACTTTGTAATGTAGAGGAGGAATCTCTTACTCATTTATTTATGAAATGTAACTTCACAAAACAGGTATGGATGCATCTTAACTTTGATATAGACAATGTAATGCAAAATGCTAACACTTTTCATGACTGGTTAAATGGTTGGTTTACTCAAAGAGATAGAGGAAACAATGCAATTGAGTGGAAGGTTTTATGTAGCATTGTAACATGGAACGTTTGGAAGGAAAGATGTAATAGAGTATTCCAAAAGAAATTCAAAATAGTGCTGTAACAGCAAGGAAGATAGTAAAATTCATAAACAGTTATATGTGGGTTAACAGAAAAGAATACAACATCATGCAAACAATGTACTACAACACACTAAATGATGACTCATTGATTGTTACTAGTAGCTTGCCTCAGGATAATTCAGGATACATGACAATAACGATAAATGTGGCGTCATCCATGCATGATCCTATGACTAGTTCAGGAGTTGGACTAACAATGATTGATTTTGCAGGAATAACTATTGAAGCTAGGGGTAGTTAGAGAAATTGTACTACCAGAGAACAATTGGAAGTGGCAGGAGATGGGGGGATTTTCAATGGGTAGTTGAAATGAGTGGTTACCACATCATTTTCCAAAGTGATTCACAACCCACTCTCAGTTTGTTAATATGAATGTATGCTAAAGCTAGAGAGAGAAGATTCAAACAAAGCTCGGACTTTAGAAATAATTCAAACTTTGATATAAATTTTAAAGCTATGGTTTTTGTATTAACTAGTAGATACAGTATCATTTGGGCAGCGAACCTGTCAGTTTTCTGTAGTAGATTCACTATCCAAAAAATTGGAAAGGTGAAAATCTCTTAGCCGTTATGAACTATTTAGATATCCAAAATTGGAATGTACAAGTTATAAACACAAACGACTCCACTAGAAGAAGGTTGTTGTCTATGTATGTTTGAGGAGTTCTCACCTCTTTTATAAAAAATAAAATAAAATAAAATAAAAATTTACCAAGAAAGTGACTTTATGACCTCAGTACACGCTAAAATGCAATTAAAATGCATATCTTTAGAAAATAAAAATTAGTAATGTGCATTTACTAGTTGGAGATTTTCTAAGATATTTCGGTCAATATTTGGACAGAGCATTTCCAGGAATTATGAAAACCGAATTTGGAAATATATTGCATATCATGAGAATATTTTCCGTTTTGGAAATTCCTTGGTGTCCAAACTTCCTTGGCCTATGAATATTGAAGTTTTCATTTCGAGCAAACTAATCCTTAGAGCCAGCAAAACTACCTAGTTGTGTTGTTACTGGTGGAGCCGCCTATTCGGAAAGGAAAGTAACCTAATTAGGCGAAATCTCTTACGGCCGCTCGGTTTAAAGACTTCTTTGGGATTGAAACGCTCTATTAGTACCGTTGGTGGGAAACTAATTAATTGCAGTTTATTATTAGTTTTCCATTGATTTGATTGACTAACGGTTGTTGAACTTTGATTGCACCTAGTTTGTTTATGCTTGAGAATCTTCTCTTTTGATAAAAGATTCACTCAAACTAGATCGAAGTTTCGACGGGAGATCTTTAGAATGTTTGTAGATCTAAAGAAGTCTTGTGATAATCCATTGTTAACAGACTCCGTTCCGTGTGTGATTGATCACAAGAGATTCAAGTTGATTGTGTGCAGGTGTTTATTGAAGATCTAAGAAGATTTGAAGACGAAGAAGATTTCTGATTTGGGTTCATAATCTTTGGTGTGCACAAAACTTGATCGGTTGGGGATCCAACTATAATCGGTTTATCTTTGTGATAATCTTTATTGATTAGTTGAGTAGATCGG
Source organism: Papaver atlanticum (assembly GCA_023531105.1). Lineage (NCBI taxonomy): Eukaryota > Viridiplantae > Streptophyta > Magnoliopsida > Ranunculales > Papaveraceae > Papaver > Papaver atlanticum. The sequence continues at coordinate 563,308 of JAJJMB010013564.1, read as the reverse complement.
CATCAATATGTTTCTTTGTGATTTAAAGTATTGATTGCAAAATCTTGACAATTACTTTGGTAGTTGTTTATTGGATAGATTTAAGAACTTGACAAAGGAGTTTATTGGGATAAACGGAAGAGCCTTTTGTCAAACTCATATCACGTTGTTTGAAAAGAGTTGTTACCGAACAGATTTTTTGTTCCTTTACTGTTTGGAATACGAACCAAAGGAATTGTTCCAAGTGCGTGACTTACTGCAAGTTGGAGGCGCAGGGATACAGACGGAACTAGGTGAACTATAGGTTTAGTTGCTTGGTATCAACTATACGAAGTTGGTTTGATTTTGTATAGAGGCTTAATCCTGAGAGTATTCAATTCTGGACAAGGTCGCGGGGTTTTTTTGCATTTGCGGTTTTTCTCGTTAACAAAATCTTGTTGTATCTTTTACTTTTCTATTTCCGCAATTATAATTGTTTTTATTATAATTAGAAGTAAAATACACAAACGTTAATTCCTATTTACTTGATAGGAATCCTATTGTGTTTGGTTAAGTCCGAACCTATTATCAAGTAAACATACTTCTTTGTTTTATTATATCGATCTTGTATCTATAGTCAATCACACAAGTTATCTTCTTTTCGTATTGTATCGATCTCGTATCCATAGACGATCACACGAAGTGTGAACCGATTAGTTGTATTGTCTCGACTAAGTCCATAGACAATCACTTTCGGAGAAAGGACTTATAGGTGGAAAAGTTTTAGATTGAGGTATATTTGGGTACCCTCGTCTTTTCAAAGTGTTTTCTAAAGTACTGGATGCACAACCCCCCTTCCCATTAAGCTTTTAAATAAGAAAGAATATCACTCATTTTACAAAGCCTTCAGTAAAATAGGATCGAGACCATCCTAACATGCAAATGGTTAACAATCCATATTACAAAGAAAACAAGGTGATATTTAGAGAAATATCCATACAGAATGCGGACCATTAAAGTGACTTATGGCTCTGGTGGATGTTTTGACATTTTGGACTAGTTATAGTTCCTAAGAAATTTTGTGTTTGGAAAACTACTAGCACATATTATACATGTAAGGGCTCACCACCCCTTGTAAATGCTAGCGAGTGTACATCAAAAGGATTTGATGAATATTGCATGTTTAATAGAATCAATGTAAAACATCTTATACCCAATGGTCTCGTAAAGGCTACCATCAAAGGTTACAGATGGTGTCTAAGGAATAGGTTATGCGTACCAACCTACCTTTTATTGCATTGGGGATATGCAATATTATTTCGTTTTAGAACCCAATATTAGTCAACCTTTTCTGCGTACCAGTTGGTAACTGGACATAAGCCTGACATTCGTGTTCTTACACATTTTCGGTTGCACTATGTCCGTGCCATTACGAGTCCACATCATACTATGATGGGTCACGGAAACTGTTATGTAGTTGTGTCTGAAATGAGTTCCCAACAATTATCCGCATTTTAAAACTTTTGGCAGGAGATCTCTTACCGCTAGATTTGCGGGTTGTCATTTTAATGAGATAGTCTTCCCATCGTTAGGAGGAGATAAGAAAAAGTATTTTCTAAGGGACGATAGGAATTGTCATGGTGTTTCCCACTTTGTCTCATATTGATTCTTATACTCCACAAATGTAAATGTGAAGTGACATAGAATAATCGATTTTCAGAATGTACACTGATGTCGCTAAAGTGATGAGATCACACATACCAGCTTCAAACCTACCTGCAAGGTTACAAATCCTCAATAAGGGATATATACCATAGACTAAGGTGTTGCAACCACACTCAATGTAAGTGTGGTTGAGTCCGTGGCTCCATAAAGGAAGTTGGAGAGACCACTTGGTTCGATCAATCCTCACCTAGGAAGGAAGTGGGTGAGTAAGGCACAACTTATTTATATCATCATAAATCATCTCATAAGATTGTCTCTGAGTACGTCCATGAATCAAACTGGAGGACGCTCCGAAGTTTAATGATTGTAGAGAACAAAAATATCCCAAGTGGATTATGAGAATGTGCACGAGTCAATGAAAAGATCATGCCAGCGTGTTGATGATTAATTTCATATACACTTGCTTAAGGAAATATAACAAGATGAGATCGAACCAAGCTCCTTTTTGCTTAATGTCAACGAAGATCATATTTGGCCTATACAATCCAGGTAGAACTTGGTTCTTTGACAAATATACAGGTATTTGGTGTGGTAGTGCTAACCAACCAAGAAAGAGATCGATGATTTGAAGCACAAGTTGTCATCTGAGTTTGAGATGAAAGATCTGAGAGAGGCTAAGAAGATTCTTGGTATGGAGATTCAACGTGACAGAGAGAAGGGTAAAGTTTGTTTGTCTCAAAAGGCATATTTGAAGAAAGTGTTACAGAAATTTGGTGTCCTTGAAGGAACTAAATCCGTAAGTACTCCCCTTGCTGCTCATTTAAAATTGAATGCTCTCATGGCTCCCACTACTAAAGAAGAAAGAAGGTATGGCCCAAGTCTCATATGTTGAGTCTGTTGTAGCTTGATGTATGCAATGGTATGTACAAGGCCGGACATTTCACATGCGGTTAGTATGGTCAGCCGTTATATGCATTGTCCCGGTAAGGGACATTGGAAAGATGTGAAATGGATTTTGAGGTATCTTTATGGTACAGTTGATGTTGGCTTGGAGTTTGTGAAGGATGGAAGTAACAATCAGTGTGTGTTGGGTATGTGGATTCTGACTACGCTGGTAATTTAGACAAGAGACGTTCAACTAAAGGGTATGCATTTAGCGTAGTAGGGGCACCAGTTAGTTGGAGATCAATATTGCAGTCTACTGTGGTGATTTCAACTACGGATGTTGAGTATATGGCAGCGACAGAGGCATTCAAAGAGGCTATATGGTTACAGGGTTTGCTAGATGACTTAGGAGTTGTGCAAGACCAACTTCCTGTGCATTGTGATAGTCTAAGTGCAATTTATTTGGCTAAGAATCAAGTATAGACGCGCAGTTTCACTTTGTGAGAGAAATTCTTGAAGAAGAAGACATTCTACTTGTGAGGATCGATACCAAAGACAATCAAGTAGTATCTTGGATCAAGTTTCAATATTGTTTGAAATTGATCCATATCCTTACTGTTTGGTAAGAGTCCCGATGGTGGCTGGTATCCAGAACTACGATGACATTTACATGACCCTTAATCGAGGTTTCTGTTCAGTAGAATCTCAGTCTTTGAACCCCGGTGTTCTCTTGGAAATCATTGTCACTTGCATAAGGTGATTCATATCATTTGGTTGGTAAGCAATGATATCTGAAATTGTACAGCAGTTTGACGGATTCGATGACCCTTGGAATGAAAACAGAGTTTACAGTAGTTAGGCATAAATCGATGAACATTTGTTTGGTAAAACCGAATTGGTCCGAAAAATTTGAAAGTCTAGTATCTTGAATGGCGTATCAGAGAGTCGGAGCTTTCCAAGCGGGTCATAACCTGACCCGTTGGAAGCGAAAATTCTTTGGTCTGTCACACAACGGATGGTATTAACCGGTTCTTATGGTCTGGTACAAGCCGGTACCTCCCCAGGTACCGTTCCCTGTACCTAGTCCTATCCCGGTTCTCATATTCAGTCCCGGTCCCTGTACCGCTTACACCGGTTCTTGTACGGTTCCGGTCCGGTTTTTTCAGTTCCAGTCCGGTACATGGACTTCTTATCGGTTCTTGTGCATCTTTAGTTGTACATGGTGTAGGACAGCTAATAAAGCCCCTTAATTAGGATCTGAGAGGGCGATATGATCGCCTTTTCTTATGACTGATGCGTTAGTATCGCACTGATCCTCACATGTTTTGTGTGATTTCTGTGACATCATTGCGTACGTCAGGAGTGACGTAGTAGCCTTGTTATTTTCCCCTGTGACTAAAGGTCTTTATTATCTTCGCCTTCATTTTCCCATTGACAAATGACTTTTTCGCGTTATTATTAGTTGTGCGATATTTTGTATCTACACTTATCCTGTTGACCAACAAGAACATGTATGCCATAGCTGGAAAAGTCGAGCAATTCAGATGACCAGGAATAACACTTGTATCTATATCGAATGGTGGAAGAAAACCATTTAATGACAAGACCTCGACAGTTTACAAACTTGTCATTTTTTCTCAAGTAAGCCAAGAGAGGTTCAAAATCACTCTATTTGTTGTGAGGCAAAGACAGATGTTTAGAGAAATTTAATACCTCATAGTTGTGAAATTCTCCTGGCAGAAATGGGCAACCGGGTTTCGTCTGAACCCTGAATATATAAAAGAGAAACCTACTACCCATATGGCGTCCAGATACCAGATATAATTCAGGATCACTAAAAAACGACATTGTAAGAGACTGATCGGAGAATAGTGTTAACTAGGAAACTTGGGGACAGAAATTGAGTACAAGAGAATCTAAACTTATTTCACATTCAAAGCATAAGGAGACTTGAAATAAACTTAATGGATGAAGGCATTATGAAAAAGGGATATTGTTTACTTGTATATATGACAACATTTAGCGACTCCTAACGTGTGACAACAGTTTCACCACCAAGAAGGCATGAGCAAGCATGTGGAGAGTGTGTAAGCTGTAGCACGAACACTTCTATTTTAGGACCATGTCCGCGTCGGACGCATGATTAGGTGCAAACACTTCTGTTTTGGGAGCATGTCCGCGTCGTCCAACAAATGGTTGGGCACAAACTATGTCCGAAAAGATTCTTTTGACAGCTTAATTACATCTTTCGGTTACAACAGATTAACATGTCTATGACTATCGATCGATCTTGCTTTATCAGCAAATAGATCCACCTTTAGTACCACGACATTCTTCAAGTTTTGATGCCAAATGAATCACTCGTTTCTCATTATTGTTCCTCTCCTGATTCAATAACTCGAGTATATCTGCTACTCCTTTCTCACGAAGTTGTAGTTTCACATCAGCCTCCTCTTTTATTTTATTTTTTTGACAGGAAAGGAAGAGATATTATTGAAGAACTAGCAGAATATACAAATTTACATAGTCGCACAAAAAAGAAAGGGAAAGAAAGGAAGCTGACTACTCAAGAAAAAAATTATCCCAGTTAAGTACAGAGAACCAGAAATTAATGTGAGGCCACACTAAAGCTGTTGATGACTAACAAAAGCATGTACACCATAGCTAGACAAGTTGAGCAACTCTAGTGACCAGGAATAAGTAAATGGTGGTCTATTTTGCTGACATGAGCTTTTGCAGTTTACAAACTTGTCATTTTTGCTCAAGTAAGCTTAGAGAGATTCAAAATCACTCCCTCTATTATCAGGCAGAGATGGATGTTTAGAAAAATTTAGTACTTTGCTTTTTGAAAAGTACAAAAACCAAAAATTAATTTGAAGATACAATTTCAAAAATTAGTTCTAGTGAAGGAGCTTTTTTTTTTTTTTTTTTTTTTTTGCACAGATAATATCAAGATTGTAAATCTTAATTTTGACCATGTTATCTAGATAGAATATTTTACTACATAAGAGGGAAACAACAATGAAATGTTACACACCAATATAACATTTTTCTTGCTTCAAATAAAACAAAATAAACATCTTCCTTATTGACTATTAAGAAAGTAGCCAAGCAGATGAACATAAATTCAAATGAACCACAAGAGTCTATACAAGTCTGATAGACTTTATCAACTCTGACGGCATACACCAATTGCAACATAAAGAAAAGCAAATTAACAAATCCTAAATCCTTTCAAAGGTATCTTGACCTGCATCTCCGACTCAAATTGCTTTACGAGCTGCATAAGAAGTTCCTGCATTCTGAAACAAACCCCAGATATCTGGATCAAACCTTGCATTTTCTTTGTGGGGAACCAACTCGTCAACATTCACAATCACTATCGGAAACACCCCTCCATAGAAACGGCTTACTTTAACATTGGTTGAATTATCTTCACCAATTTCCAGCATGCCTGAGGCCGCCTTCCTGATTGTCAACGGAGTATTCTTCGGAAATGTAATAACATCAAGTTCCTCAAAAGGAACAAAATTGCTAGGAACTGTATGGCCAGTCAACCATTGTTCCTCATGAACCGATCCACCTTTAGCACCAGAACAACACTCTTCAAGTTTTGCTGTCAATTCAAGAACTTGTTTCTCATGAGCTTGCTTCTCCCGGTACAACTCCTCATGCAGATCTGACACTCTTTTTCCGAGAGCTTGTTTCTCAGATCTCTCTCGATCTCGCTCAGTTATACATGCAGCCAATTTCACAGCAGATTCGGTTTCCTGATGACTAACATGAGAAGGTATACCATAGCTGGACAAGTTAAGCCCCTCTGGTGACCAGGAATAACGTCCATGTGGATTGTTGGAAAACCAGTTGATGACATGACCTTGACAGTTTACAAACTTGTCATTCTTTCTCAAGTAAGCGAAGAGAGATTCAAAATCACTTTCTTTGTTATGGTGCAAAGACAGATGTTTAGAAAAACATAATAACTCATGCTTGCTAAACTCTCCTGGCACAAATGGGCAGCCAGGTTTTGTTTGAACCCTGAATATGTAAAACTTGAAACCCATTTCGCGTCCCCATACGAGATATAACCCAGGATCACTAAAAAACGACATACTTGCTGTAAGAAAAGAAAATAGAGTTATCAAGATTGGAGATTCTTAATTTGGGCGGGAAGGAAGTGAAAGAATACTAGAAGAAGCTTATTTGGTGTCCAAGAACACTAGGAGATATCAGATATATATACACATTGATTTATCAAGTTTTAAATTCTCCGTCCTTATCTCTAGTGATTAAAGTATGCAACAATAATATTATGCACCAGCTTAAGTCAATGACTGTAATGTCTGCACACCACGACACCATACGAAGCTACCACGATCAAGTCTATAATTTATGTACAAGCTTTGATGCATATATATCGGTCGACCGCCCAATTGATATTTTATTTGCAATTAAATTATTGGAGACAGCTCTAGTCAATGATTATAATGTATAGAGAAGTATACACAGCACTTCCCTCTTCCAACGACAATAATAGAGAAGTATACCAGTACTTTATTGGACGACCAAAGGGAGTCCCTATGTGTGATGAGAAAAACTCTATGATGTCCGTCACAACAAATGTGCAGAGAAAATAAAATTGAAATTTTTATTCCCAAATTAAGTTACAGTTTGAGATAATTAGAGAAGATTTTCAACAATTTCAATCAAAAACGATCAAACGAACAAATGAACAGTTCAAATTTATTTAAAAACTCCATTAAATCAATCGTAATCGATCAAAATCAAAATATAGAGCGAAAATTGAAACAGAGAAGTTTCAGTTAGTCAGGCGAAGATGATTGATTGGGTCGGTTTCCAACTCAGTGAGTCAACTGAGTCACACCACCCCTTTTCTCTTCTCAAATCTGCGTCTCTAGTTTTTCGATTTTGATTCACCTGGAGAAAATTCATAGATATGATTCAAGGGAATAAATCAAATGAAACAACCAACCTAAGATCAATACTAAACTGAAGCCCGACTTAGAAATCGGTGAAGATTAGTAAGCAAGGGGATGTTGCAAAGAAAGTTATACAATCTCATATATTCTAGAAGAGGATCAACTAAGCTAGAGTAAAAAAAAATTGAGTTTCCATAATCGGTAGTCGTGTCCTCCATTTTTCTCCTGATTGTAATGTCCCAAAAACTCATGTTTTATGTGCCCAAAAGTACCCATTATCGGTAGGCTCGACACCCAACTTCTCTACTGATTATAAGACCTCCAAAACAGACTGATGCCAAAATCACCTATAATCGCAAGTTATGGGATCCCCATTATCTCCCGATTGTTGTGTTGTGTTTCACTTTCTTCATCTCGGCTGTTTTGCTCGTAACTTCTTCGTCCGAACTTGGAATGACCTCATTCTTTCTGCATTCACCCCGTATTTGAATTCTCTACAAGATGATCATAAGAACTCATGGATTTGAATCAGTTGATTTTGGTCTCTGGCCCTTCTTCATCAATAACACTTCACTTATTTGTTTCTTTATAGCACATTCATTACATGAAAAATATACATCCACAACTGGAGTTTTACAACTCTTTGCTAAAATTCATAGAACGTCTCATGTTTTACAACTTTTTTCAAAGGAAGAGTTGTAGAATGACATCACTACCAACCCCTAAGACAAAAGGGTTGCGACAAGAAAACAAACGAAAACTCTTTAAGCAAAACAGTTGTGACAACATTTTAGCTTTAACAACCTTACTCCGAAATGTAGTGAATTATACGATCACAACTTTTCGCAAGAGTTGTTGAAGAAAAACAAAATATGATGATAAAAAATAGTGTTGATGGATTCGAACATGAACCTACTATGTGTTACTCTAACGCATCAACCATCCTTACATTTCACAAGTTTGTGTTTTTTGTGCATTTTTTTTCATGATAATGTATAACAACCTTTATAAGAGTTGTTGAAGTAAAAATATAAGATGTTGGAAAAAGAGGTTGGGGAGATTCGATCTTCAGCAACCTGCATGCAAGTCCACACCATCATCCATGCCTAGATTATCATAATTCTGTCAGGTTTGTGGTTCTTTTTCATACTAACTTTATGACAACTTTTATAAGAGTTGTAAACACAACATATGATGTTCAAAAATAACGCTCAGGTGACTGGGACGCAAAAACACCGCGAAGCCTTCTCTGTAAACAATCACATACATTTTAAAATGATAATGCACTTCTGTTAAATTAATGGATGGTTAAATTTTTTCACTTCTGCAAAATTCTATTCACTTCTGCTAATTTTTTATCACTTATGCGAAATTTTATTCACTTCTGCAAATTTTTTATTCACTTCTACTAAATTTATCTGTATTCTGCTAAAAACTATTTTGGTATGCACTTTTGCTAAAAAAAAATTGTATTCTGATAAAAACTATTTTCTACAACCCCCTTTCGCAAACTTTAATAAAGGTCGTCGTAGGGTAACGACAAAAATTTTCAAGCCAGGTTCAGTATCGAAGTTGACGAAAACGGGTGTGTTTAAGGTTTTGGGGAATATTCCGATAGGATCTTACCTATAAATGGGTGGATTCATCATTCTTACGAAGTTTTCCTTATAGTAGTCCACTCGCAGCCAGGTTTTGATCTCGGAGCCAGGTTCAGTATCGAAGTTGACAAAAACGGGTGTGTTTAATTAAGGTTTCAGGGAATATTCATATGGAATCTTACCTGTAGATGGGTGAATTCATCGTTCTTATGAAGTTTCCGACTTACAGTAGTCCACTCGTGGCCACGTTTCGAGCTCGGAGCTAGGTTCAGTATCGAAGTTTATGAAAAGGGGTGCGTTTAATTAAGGTTTCAGGGAATATTCCTATGGAATCTTACCTGTATATGGGTGGATTCATCATTCTTACGAAGTTTCCGACTTATAGTAGTCCACTCGCGGCCAGGTTTCGAGCTCGGAGATAGGTACAGTATCGAAGTTGACGAAAATGGGTGCGTATAATTAAGGTTTCGGGGAATATTCCTATGGAATCTTACCTGTAGACGGGTGGATTCATCGTTCTTATGAAGTTTCCGACTTATAGTAGTCCACTCGTGGCCACGTTTCGAGCTCGGAGCCAGGTTCAGTATCGAAGTTGATGAAAAGGGGTGTGCTTAATTAAGGTTTTGGGGAATATTCTTATGGAATCTTACCTGTATACGGGTGGATTCATCTTTCTTACGAAGTTTTTGACTTATAGTAGTCCACTCGCGACCAGGTTTCGAGCTCGAAGCCACTTTCTTTCTCGAAGTCGCCAGAAAAGGGTTTTTTTAAGATTTCTGAGAATATTCCGAAGGGATCTTACCTATGAATGGTTGGATTCATCGTTTGTACAAAGTTTCCGGCTTATAATGGTCCACTCACGGCCAGGTTTCAATTTCGGAATGGAATCTTACCTGTAAATGGTCTTATTGTTTCTAATTAAGTCACTAGAATTTAGAGTTTATGCCTATAACGGTCTTATTGTAGTTGTTTCTAATCCAACGAACCAAGTTTCCGGCTTATAGTGATCCACTCACGGCCAGGTTTCGATCTCAGAGCCAGGTTATGCCTCGAAGTTGCCAGTAGAGGGTTTGTTTAAGGTTTCAGAGAATATTTCGATGGAATCTTACTTGTAAATGGATGGATTCGTCGTTCTTACCAAGTTTTCGGCTTATAGTGTCACTCACGACCAGGTTTCGATCTCGGAGCCAGGTTATGCATCGAAGTTGCTAGAAGAGGGTTTGTTTAAGATTTCGGAGAATATTCCGATGGAATACCTGTAAATGGATGGATTCATCGTTCTTACAAAGTTTTCAGCTTATAGTGATCCACTCACGTCCAGGTTTCAATCTCGGAATGGAATCCTACCTGTAAATGGTTTTATTGTTTCCAATTAAGTCACTAGAATTTAGAGTTTATGCCTATAATGATCTTATTGTAATTGTTTCTAATCCAACAAACCAAGTTTCTGTCTTATAGTAGTCCACTCGCGTCCACGTTTTGAGCTCGGAGCCCAGTTCAGTATCGAAGTTGACAAAAAGGGGTGTGTTTAAGGTTTCAGGGAATATTCCAATGGAATCTTACCTGTAAATGGTCTGATTCATCATTCATACGCAGTTTCCGACTTATAGTAGTCTACTCTTGCTAAATTGAAAGTCAGAACCCACTTCGGACCTTTACGGTTAATAGTTTGTGGTCACATTTGAAGCCTAAGTCACTATAATTTAGAGTTTATGCATACTTCTGCTAAATTTTTCTCTATTCTGCTTAAAACTACTTTGGTATGCGTACTTCTGCTAAAATTTTCTCTATTCTGCAAAAAAATATTTTGGTATGTGTACTTCTGCTAAAAACTACTTTTGTATGCGTACTTCTGCTAAATTTTTCTTTATTATACTAAAAACTATTTTGGTATGCTTACTTCTGCTAAATTTTTCTCTATTCTACTAATAACTATTTTGGTATGCATACTTCTGCTAAAATTTTCTCTATTCTTCTAAAAACTATTTTGGTATGCGTACTTCTGCTAAAATTTTCTCAGTTTCGAGCTCGAAGCCACTTTCTTTCTCGAAGTTGCCAGAAAAGGGTTTGTTTAAGGTTTCAGAGAATATTCTGATGGAATCTTACTGGTAAATGGTCGGATTCATCATTCTTACGAAGTTTCCGACTTATAGTAGTCCAGTTCCGTCCAGGTTTCGAGCTCGAAGCCACTTTCTTGAAGACAAAACCCTCCCGAAGCTTCTTGGTTCATAGTTTGTATGCCGTTATACCACATTTGAATTTCAAATAGAAAGGAAGAGATTTACCAAATATGTTTCACTAGATATCAGGTCTGTTGGGTATAAAAGTGCTTGGACGAGTCACAGAAGAGGTTACGTTCACTTTGGGGAGGTTCAGAAGCATTGCAGAGAGAAAACAATCAAGTTGCAGAGACACGGGAGAGAGGAAAAAGAAGAACCAGAGAACAACAGAAAAAGAAGGTCGCAGAATCCGTGACCTATTCTTTCAAATTCAAAGCCTTGGTAATAATTTTTCCAACAATTAATCGAGTTCGCCAGTTCTGTGTTAAGGTTTCTCTATAACAGTGGTTTTGTAATAATTATATCTGTTACAAACACACTGCTTTATACCTTTTAACTCTTTTAATCAACTTTTGAGCAACAAACATGTATTTTGATCAAGTGATTAATATGAGGAGCTAAACTCCATTGCTGAGGCGATAGAGGAAGTTATTTTTCCAACAAAAAGTGGTATATTCTATTTTATCTATTTATTGCAATTATTTTATGATTATTTCCCTTGATTGAAAATTGTTTGAATGATTTTTGTTAAGCAATTGTTATTTCTTTTGATAGAGCATGCTTGGCCATAGGTTTTTGATGTTCTACACTTTGGATTTACACTTGTTATTTTGAAAATCTACTTGTTGCAATAAGTTAGAATCAAATTAAACGAGAAAATTGCATAAATATAAATATTGGATTAAATCACTTTGAACTTAGAAAATAGTGGAATCTTAGCCTCAGTGTTCTTTTAATATTGATACCAACTTTGTCAGTATTTTCTATAATTATTAGTGAGTTTTATATTTTAGTTTTGAATTTAAGTCTAAAAAAATCCTTCACAAGTTCGAGAATCGAAACTCTTTTTACCACCATCTACAAATCACATCAATTTTTGACGCCGCCGACGCGGACTTGTTTTTAGGGTTTTAGATTTATTTTTCTTTTTACGTTTAGTTTTATTTTTATTTTTATTTATTTTTTTAGATTTTTATTATTTTTGTTCTATTTTTATGTTTTTGGGTATTTATCTTGTGTCTACAGGTTCTGGATCATAAACAAAATTGAGCCAAGGAGTTTGGTGATTTCGTAAAGACTTTGAGCTAAAGATTAAAGCAAAGAGAACGAAAAAGAAGACAATTTTATTTTAGTTATTTTTTTTAGGGTTTTGTTTATTTTTAGAAAAAACTGTTTTAGGTTTTAGTTATTATTTTTGTAATTTCTCTTTTCTTTTTGGACACTTTGGACTTTGGGACATTATTTTTTTTAAACCCTACGGAAGGGTACCATTAAATATAAATTGTTTGCAGAGAAGGAGGACAATTACGATATTTTCTCTGCACCTTGGGTTCGTACACTGACATAGGAGTCAGTGGCCCGAGTCGACTACAACCGATTCATCCCCCGTATGGAACGGGAGGTAAGATTCTAAACACTCGCGAATCCCCTGTCAGCGAGTTACTGGACTCCTTTGTATGCTTATATGTTGAGGACTGAATATGGATATTTATTTTTCTAGTAAAGGGCAAGGCCTGGCCATACAAGATAAGGGTTCGGATTTCATCACCATTCTCTTCTTGCCCGCCTTAGGAACACGTAACCTACGAAAACCTAAGCCTTAAATTTTTTACTAGAACGAGACCAATAAGGTAACGAGCTTATAGGAAAGTCGTTCAAAAGGATCGTATTGGGTATCTTGTTAGCCTAGCTCAAAGTTCAGGAAGATTACTAGAAGTCGATTAGAGCCGTCTTGTAAACCAGGGAAGCGTTGCCAAAGAGGTCGGGGTATCAAAGCTCCTCAGAGCTTCTCCTGCTTCTCTTCGACTTACTTTATTCGGATCGTCCTAGGAGGTTTGCTAAAATTGTACCTAGTTGCCTCGGAAGAGTAGAAGCTGGTCTAGAAACAATCTAAGTGGAGCCATCATGCTTTTTGTTTGCTAGAAATCAATAGGTTTGATTTGGTTGAGTCAGCCTTGATTTGTGATTGCTTACCCTTCCAATTTAGGAAATTCTTTTTTATGCCTAAACGTAGTAGAGACGCTCTAGGAAAATTTATTAGTTCTAAGAATCTCTATTACCTTAATTTAGAAAGTCCGATTTTTGAAAAATCCAATTTTGAACGTCCGCCTTTTACTGAGGAGAGAATCCCTATTGCTCCGATAGTGCCAGAAATGGCAACTTTGAATTCTTTGTTGAATCCAACTAGGACTACTCGTCCCTCATGTATCAGGTTAGCTAACACGGAAGCAAATTATGAACTTAAACCTGGGACCTTACAGATGCTCCCAATCTTTTTAGGGAAAGAAAATGAAAACCCTATTTCCATGTTAGGGATTTTGAAGGAATTTGTAGTACCCTAAAAATTAGATATCTTGATGATGATGCTTTGAAACTTACACTACACCAAAAATGGAGTTTTGCAACAGACTCCCGCTGTTGCGAATCGGGGTCGCAACTGCACCCAGCTGTTGCAAAGGGGGGCGACTCAAATTTTCGCAACGGAAATGTAGTTGTTGCTAATTTCGATTCGCAACAGTTTTCAGCTGTTGCAACTCAAAAATTTAGCAACAGTTGCGAAATTTTACTATTAGTTGCGAATTATTGACTAAGTCAACAGAGATTGACCCAAAAAAGCCGCGGTAAAAAAATTAGCAACAGATTTCAGCTATTGCTAATTTTTTGCAACAGCAAAAAAAAAAGTCAAGTCTTTATTGACCTGGTCAAAAAATTCCGACCCCCATTCCATTTTATTCTGTAACTACCCATAACCTGTGATTCAATCTGTCCATCAATCAATCAATCATATTCTGCGCCACTTATATTGATATTGATATGTTCAATGATACATGAGAACAACATTTAAGAAATTTACAAAAGAAGAGAAGGAAACAACTATCTGTTCATCTACATATGGTGGTATACACATGAGTTACTCTATATTTCAGTAAGACTCTTAACTTAGTTTAGTTTCAAACTCTAACAACTGTATGTTCATCTATACATGGTGAGTGCCTAAGATACAAATTTCCGAGTTATGTGACAACCTAAATTTCTATAAGAAACTCCTATTTGTAACCAAAAACAAGCACCTGATATCAATGCTTTGCATGTTCAACTCCTCTGCGTGACGCGACAATCCCTGCAACACAAGTACAAACCATAATATTAGATACGCAACAACGCCATCGTATGAAATCAAACATTGTACAAGGGAAAGAACGAACATGAGAGAGTATAATTGGGCCACCCTGAGATTGAAATAGCTTTTCATCCTTTATCATCTGCACAATCTCTCTGTAAACCCTTGCATTGCATTCTGCAACCCAAAAGAACTTAGTAAGACTAAACCCACACACAAATACAGTAGCATTAGCTTTCCAATAAACAAAATTAAATTGTGGATACGAGAGGGGATAATAGACCTTGAAA
>JAJJMB010013564.1:520940-548562 GCA_023531105.1 Papaver atlanticum | reverse complement strand
ATGTCAACATCTACACATTGTGTAAAATAAACATACCTTAAACAAGTCCAAAGAGTATGTGTAGCGGTTAAGGAAAACAGTACTTGCCGTTAACTGAAAAAATCTTCATTGCTTTTCTTTACCTCGCACAAAGTAATTTTGGTTAACTTGTTTCCACAGGTTTTTAAGAATTTAATGGTACAGCCATACATGAATATATCCAACATAGATAATGGAAAAGAAAACAAGACTTACCAGGGGTTGCTATACCCTCAGCTAGCTACTAGCACATGACCTTCATTGCCCTTGATTCTTGATGCTTATGTACCTTGTAGAAAGTAAAGTAAAGGTCAACATCGTAAGTCTATGATGTTCATTATATAAATAGAGTGTTACTGCATAACACACTAAACAGGAAGCAAAGATTGAACTTCAATCATAGTTGTAGAATCAAAAAATCAATAAGAAAACACTGAAAAAACTAGAACACCAATGGGAGATGACAGAATATTGATGAACACTTTCCATTCATTTCATGGAAACCCTAATCTACCAAAAAATCACCTTGTTTGGCAGATGTATCAGGTTGAGGTCTAACAATCTGTAACCAACCAAATAACATGAATAGGAATATTGGTAAGCACCTCAAGTAATTAAACCAAGTAACAAAAAAATAACATACCCAGTAGATGTTAGAATCACCTTAACAACCACCTGCAACTTTTCCATTCCCATTCTGCTCCACTGGCTGGTAGCCTTCGCCACGTCCTCCAGATGGACCACGTTGTGCTGAATAGTCACCATGGTTTCCAAAATCACTTCCTCATCCGCCACTGAAATTGCCACGACCACCCCTGAAATCATTATTTCTGAACCCACCCTTCCACTGAAAATTGCCACGGCCTCTGCCACCAACTGCAATAACAAGTAGTGGTCTTAGTTGGATATTACAATGTAACAGGTTAAGATAGTTTTTTCATAAACGCTAACCGACGTATATAGACAATAAAACACTGTTGAATTAGTTCACTTGCCTCTTGTTGTGGTTTTCTTTTCCTCGATGTAAACTTGGCGGCTCGCAATAGTGATCGACGTAGCCTAAATATACAGAATAATCAGTTTTTGAAATAAACAACGAAGACATGTGTTTAACGTGAACATTAAACGGAATCCAAGCACAAATGCTTTTGTTTGTTTTCACCTATAACTATAGTACATGGAATATTTAATAGTAGCATAATCCTGTATATGCGCCTCAAGAAGAAAAACCTGATAAGAGAGAGTTTATTGGACTTAAGTCAATAGAGTCTTTTGTTTGCCCAGAATCAACGGGAATGCCAGGATCTTGAGAACAACTTATTTTTGATTTGTTATTTGTGGACAGCCTACCATGGTTGCCAAATCAACAATCAGATTTACACCAAAAGGAAAATGAAAAAAAGCAAAGGTGCATTCTCGCAAGGAAAAGTTAACCTTTCTTGCTTCACCTAACCTCACTTATTTCCCTATCAAATAAGATCATTTTAAGAATTTCTTTTAAGATTTTTAGCATACAAAAACCAACTAAGAAAAGAAAGGCATTTCATCTGTTGACCTAAAAGATATACCGTCATGATGTACTTTTTAAGGCAATCTAACGTATACATCATAAAAGTGGACCAAGAGCAATCATCTGTGCAAAGAGAGTTAGTTCCACTGACTTATATTGCAGGAAGAACAAACAAACGAACAAAAAAAATGCACCAGCAAATTAGAATCACAGCACTAAATTATGGATGGAATTTTTTAAAATTTCATTATCCCCAAATGCACCAGCACCAGAACCACCATAAGTACTGGGCCTAGAATTGGAAAAACGCCTAGGTGGTGCAAATGGCGGGTTAGATTTTTTGAGTTCTTCTTTCTTGATCTCCACCTACAACAAAACATAAACATTAACCTAGACTTCCAGATCCACACACGCCTCTTATACCTTGTATAAGAAATACTCGCCACACCAAAAAATTATGAGTGAGCAACAAAGTAAAAGCAGATAGCTTCCATGACTACCACCAACCATCAGCTAAAAAAAACTAAATATCCTATCAACAGCTAGCATCAACAAAGATTCCCCAATCTTTGGATATAAGGTGTGAATATAACTTTTCGTTTTATCATATTTTGTTAAAAAGGATCCAGAATTGGAAGTTCCAAACATTTGAGACAGGTGAGAAATAAGCAAAAAACTTAATATTTTGGTAAATAGAAAAACTATGCTACCAATTTGCGGAATTTTCCTAGTAGGCTCTAAACTAACCTGAGCTCCAACAAATTCGATCTTGTTCCCTTGAGACAGGATGCTATCGACAGATAGCATCAGACTAGAGCCGCTACAGACTCTAGCATATGTAGTTGAGCCCTCACCAATCTCACACTGATTAAGGTAAAGTCGCTTTCCTTACGTCTCTGAATCCTAGCAGGACTCTAGGCACTTGATTCCCTTATTTGATCTCACCCACAACTAAGAGTTGCTACGACCCAAAGTCGAAGACTTGATAAACAAATCTGTCTCCCACAGAAAAGTCTATTCTGATAGATAAATCTGTCTCCCACATAAATACCTACGTAGTTTTTGTTCCGTCTTTTGATAAATCAAGGTGAACTGGAACCAATTGATAATCCGGTCTTATATTCCCGAAGAACAGCCTAGAAATATCAATCACCTCACAATAACTTAACTATATGGTAGTAGAACAAGTTATTGTGGAATCACAAAGAATGAGACGAGGAGCTTTGTGATTACTTTTTATATCTTACCTATCGGAGATAAATCTCGAGCAAATCTTAGAGAAGATAATACTCAATATGATAGAACAAGTAAGATCAGAACACACAACTACAGAGAAAATAGTTGGGTCTGGCTTCAGAAACCCAATGAAGTCTTTAAGTCGTTAACCAATAATGGTTTTAGGAAAAACCTAGGTTAAAGGAGAATCGAATCTAGTCGCAAATAGTATCACATAGGAGGTGTGGGGATTAGGTTTCCCAGTTGCTAGAGTTTTCCCTTATATAGTCTTCATATCAGGGTTTGATAACTTTGTAACAAATCAATTAATATTCACCGTTAACCTGATTTAAGATTATAAACTAAGTTTTCACCGTTAGATGGTCTTAGCTTGTTAGACACAAATGAAATATACCTTCATTTAGATATGGATAACCGTACGTAAACGTGTATATTGAGTTGGCTCAATAACAGTTAACCGAAGTTATCCATATGAACACTTTTGTGTTAACCATGTTCATCTTAACACTTTTAGATCAAATGATACTCAAATGAATCTAATCGTGTTACTCATAGAGTTGTTCAATTGTTTATATTCTCATAGAAGTATACAAGACACAATTAAAGCAAAATCAGATTAATTCAAAAGAATCAGTTCATGAACATATTAGCCACGGTTTGCAAAGATTGCATTCTTAATTTATAAATGTATTTGTTCATGAGTATGAAATCATCCTTAGCCGATATTAGAACTTAACCACATAAGTTTGCAAACGGGTACGCAAACTTAAGTTCCGGACTTGATCCTTTCCGACAGTTCGCAAACGGGTATGCATATTGTCGTTCCGGACCGAACTCAGGTGAATAAGTTTGCAAACGGGTACGCAAACTTAGTTCCGGACTTTGACAGTTAAAACCATTCGCATACGGGTATGCATACTTGGTTCCCGGACATGAATTACTCTTACAATAGTTTGCATTCGGGTATGCATATTGTGCTATATCCAGACAATGATTAATTGTTCTAAACTCCCATTTCAATAATTGAAACATTCTTAGAAGACGACAATAGCTGTCTCACACAAACTATTAGCTTATAAGAAATTTTCAAGTGAACGAATGATCAATACGAAACATTCCGAGTCTACATCAAATGTCTGTCTCACATAAATCATATAAGATGTTACCAGGCGATTTTCACATGATCATCTTTCGACTTTCGTCAAGAATAATGATGAACGTAGTTAAAGCAAAAAGTTTTCCAACACATATTTCGAGAAAGATATAAGCGAGTTAAACTCGGCTCGAAATATCAAATGTGTATAATGTAAAGTCTATATAGCTATACGACTTTGTCTTAATAGGAGATAGAATAGAATAGACTTCTGAGTGATAGATGAGTTCAAGTCTCCACATACCTTTTGTTGATGAAGTTCCTCCAAGTTCCCCTCAGTAGATCTTCGTCTTCAATCGATGAACGCCATGAAGTCTAAAGCTCAACTACACATTCTATCCTAATCCGAGACATAGCTGTAAGTAGACTAGAAATCAAGACTTATAGTTTTGACAACTAAACTTGACAAACAAGCTTGAGATAGCAACGCTTGCGAGTTCGACCGAGCAGTGCTCTAATAGAAGACAAAGCCTCTGAGTTTATTAAGACGGTCAAGTTCAATATAGACCGTGAAAGAGAAGGAGAAATCCGGCACAAGGTGGAGCCTCTGAATCTACAATGATCAAGCCTAGTAAATGCCAAACAAAAGTGGACATATATCCACCTTTGCCAAGCTACCTAAAGCTAAGAAGACAGAAGACAAAATGGAGCTACGGAGACACCATGAAGGCCAGCTAGTTTCTAACACTTCCAACAGAAAAATTGAACTACTTCAAAGGTTGCATGAAGATTCAAATTAAGGGGGAGTGTTAAAAACATAGTAATTTGAAATTAAAGTTAAAGGTGAATTATATTAAACAATAGTTGCAGAACTCATACATAAGATTTTTATATTTATTGAAATAACATAGTAAATGTTAGTATCATGGATTTACAATTCTAATGTAAATAGCCTATAAATAGGCATGTTATATCTAGTTTCTAATCAAGCAAGCAACATCAATACAAAGTAATTTATGAGAATCAACTCTTGCTTCACTTCTAGGAGATCTATGACTATGCTCGTATATCCCCAAAGTATTATCAAAATATAAATTTCCAACATTTCCATCTTAATTGGACTTTACTACTGAATCTGTTTAAGTTAAACCAGCAGCCTTTGCTTTAAATTGAAAACCAATTTCAATTTGTATCTCAATTAAACAACTCATTTTGGGTTGCACTGCTGGTGCGGAACAATTGTATTTACAAAACAACCAGAAACGGATTGACTTGCGTATCGACAGAATCATCCTGCCGCAGGTGCAGAATCCTTATTTGGCACACGATTACTGCACTTTAATCATTTTCGTTGTTGCTTAAGATAACTTGTTTTCTTTCTGTATTGTCCTTCAATCTCGTTTGTTTGCGCATGCACTACGCTTACCAACCAACCACAAAGCATTGTAGACTTCGAAGCATCCAAAGAGACCCGGCATGCATATCTGGTGGCTGGTGGAGGCAAGGAATTGGAACAGAGATCTCCTGCCTCCCTATTAGTTTCCTTACTTCAGGCAAAGAGAACGCTTGGTACCAATTGAGCATTTCGTTGGCTTTCGCAATTTCACATTTTAGAATGCATGGATGCATGTTTGTATACACATTCAGATAAGCATCTCAAACTAAAGCAAGTCAAAGTTTTCCGAGTTTGAATACGAGGGTTTTTGAAAAGGGATTGAAATATTTTGGTTTTCGATCTTCATGCTTAATTAGTTGATTATTTACTTCATTTTGAGTTTTGTCAGATCTAAAAATATGCAATTTATTGATCAAATGGTATTCACAGTGCAAGAACATATGGACAATATGTACACAAATATGGGTACTATAGTAGTAATATGAGACTAGAGACCAGTTGATGTGAAACCGGCAGCCATGCCACTGTTTTTCCTTCGAATACGATCTTTCCTTTCACTTGAAAGCAATTTGGCAAATCTTATGAGTGCTTCTTGATTGGTTTCTTGGTGGAGGAGATTTTCTTGATCATTATGCACCACGGGTTCGAGATGACCTGTTTCTACATTCACTTGTGTAACCGGTTTCTTTAACAATTCTTCGCCAACTCTGACAAGAGATTCAAGATTTTCTTTTGTAGCTATGTCCATTGATGATAATGTACCACTTTCGCTATTAGTGAAGTTATGCTGAATTCTGAGGAACTCGATTTTATTATCTCCAAGCCAAAGTTGAGACAAAGCTAGGATAGACGCATTGTCGTAATACGATATGTCAGACTCGGCTGGTGAGAACAAATCACTTAATCCATTTGTGTAGCGCAACCAGTCCACAACTCCCCATTTGGCCGCAATGTCGGCTGTTATTTCTTGTTTTTCTGCCTCCGCTCGTGTTGATGATCCCGTGCCTAATGATAATATCAGAACTTTCCCATTTCCTTGGTTGAAGAAAGTTGGATTTCCCTTGCATACACCGGGGATAAGTCCATATGGAATTGTTAGCTGCATGCATAGAGAGATTTGTTTGATCAAAATTCCAATTACTATGAATATATCTATAGTTTGGAGCGAAATCAATTAGTGTAATATAAAACAATATCATACCGGACAATTAGCAGCAACCCCGCCATCAATGAGATTAAATTCCCGTACTTCTTCCCTTTCACCGATTTTGGACTTCACTTGGAAACGGTGAGGAGGGAGATAAGTTGGTGCCGCAGAAGTACCAATGCATACATCTGAGAGTAGTGGATCCTCTAGTGAAGTGGTTTTAGCTTTCTGAGTGGTGAAGATACAAGTGTGTCTTAGCTTCACATCATAGGCCGGGATAGCAACCGAAGTTAACGTTTGATGCAATCTAGTTTGTCCAAGTAACTCCCTCAAAAGTCCATGAAAGTATTCACCATCATACTTTGGTCCACCAACCATGTCATGGATCCATTTTTTAGCATTATCAAGAATCCCACTACATATGCCAACAATCAAATTAAGAACATAGTAGAATCGATAAAATGCGTAATCAAACAATCCAAAAAATTGAAAAGTACGTATATACCGATTCGTTTGTGGGAAGATTTTTGAGCTATGATCTAGGTAGAATTGAGGTATTTCCTTTGCTGCAAAAAGAGGCCGATTGTGTTCATTTGGTGCAGTAAGCATTGCTGTTACTAGTCCCCCGGTACTTGTCCCACTAATGATATTGAAATAATCGCAAAGTCTAGCTTCAGGACCATCCAGTTTCTACATAGTTGCACAATCAATTTCAAGATTAGCTACAAATGATGAGAATGAAGTTGAGTATACAAATAAAGATAGAAAATATGCATTACTCAGAGAATTCTCTTCTTATTACCTGTAATTGAGCTTCGAGGAATTCTAGAATAGTACTTGGTATGATCCCCCTCACACCTCCACCATCGATACAAAGAATTGTGATTAGTTTCGAAGGTGGTAATCGATCACTATAACTAGCAGAACCCTCCACTTTATCCATGTTGATTAAAAAGAGATGAAATGAAACAATTTAGCAAACTAACTTTGAGTGAATTCTTGAGAGCAGAGATTGGAAGATTAGGAAAAGCAAAGAGCAGTAGTAGTAGTAGTGTGGTTGATGAATGAAGTATGGATCGGTTTATATAGGCGTAAGACGATGTGTAGATGGATAAGTTCATTGATGAATTGGATAATGACATACACTTACAAGTAACATCCCAACTATATTTCTTAACTCATGCCTTTTTTATGATCAGTTCTAGATAAGCAATACCATATTAAGCATATAGTTAGCTAAACTTAATTAAATTAAAATTTTGCAATTAGCAACTCTATTATATAGGAGCTTCAATGAATATACCCTTAATTCTTACTGGGAACATGATCACTTGAGTTGTTTTGGATGATCTGATCTTATCCATGAACCACGTACGCTTTTCTTCTTCTATTTACGTAAAAGTTTTATCTAGATCAGTTTTTCTTGATTTTCTTTTTTCAGTTCTTTCTGAGTTCAATTGTTACCAAACTTTATTCTAAAGGTTATTAAGAACATTGATGATTTTGGATAATGACAACCACTTACAAATTACAATTGCTATAAAGTGAACTTAAGTTCATGCCTTTTTCAATCAGTTCTTGATTTGGCAATTGTTTTCTTGACTTCTGTTCTGGACCTCTATTAAGCAATACCATATTGAGCATAACACTCTTTCCGGGAACATGCATGATCACTTTGAGTCTTAATTGTTTTGGATGATCTGATCCTATCCTGTCCACCTACTCCTTCAATTCCTGTTTTTCTATCTATGGAAAATGGAAAAATTTGTGTTTATAGTTTTTCTTGATTTGCTTTGTCGGTCATTTATTCTAAGGTTACGAATATGGCATTCAGCAACACGGATATCCGCCTAGGCCAATCTAAAATGCTTTCACACTAGGCTTACAGTTACATTTTTCCAGCGGAGCCACACTTTCATATTTGCTAGTAGAAGAAAATTGGATTTTTATTTCGACAACCATGCAAAGAAATCTGGCATTGCATTGCTGGTGGAGGCAGGGGAACGGATTTGGCACGCTGCAATATTAGTGTTTTTAGATCATGCAAAGAGAATGCTTGGTGCCAATTGAGCATTAAATCTTCAATGCCATATATTGCCGTTGTTTATGATCAATTCTGGATAACCAATACCATATTAAGCATATAGTTAGCTAAACTTAATTAAATAAAATTTACAATTAGCAGCTCCATTATATAGGAGCTTCAATGTATATACCCTTCGGGGAACATGTTCACTTGTATGTTGTTTTGGATGATCTGATCCTATCCACCACGTACGCTTTCCTTCTGCTATTTACGTACGTAAAAGTTTTATCTAGAGTTTTTCTTGATTTCTTTTTGCAGTTCTTTCTCATTTCACTTGTTTCCTAACTTCATTCTAAAGGTTAGAAGGAACATTGATGATTTTGGATAATGACAAGTTACAATTGCTATAAAATGAGCAGACAAGTAAACTTAAGTCATGCTTTAATTTTTCAATCAGTTCTTGATTTGGCAATTGATTTTTTGACTTCTGTTCTAGATAACCAATACCAAGGATACACACTTACAGGGAACATGCATGATCACTTGAGTCTTAAATTTTTTTGGATGATCTGATCCTATCCACCTATATATGCCTTCAATTCCCTTTTTCTATCTATGGAAGATGTGTGTTTATAGTTTTTCTTGATTTGCTTGGCCGGTCCTTTATTCCAAGGTTACAAATATGGCAATTGGCAAGTCTAGTCTAAGCTACAACAATATATTGAGGTTAAGCTTTGGACATAAGCGGGGGGTTAAACCAGGCGGCTAACCGGCCAATCTAAATGCTTTTACATCAGTCTTACATTATCCCAGCTGAGCCATTCAACAACCATGCAAGCTGAGCCATTCAACAACCATGCAATTGCAAAGAAATCTGGCATTGCAGTGCTGGTGCAGGCGAGGGAACGGATTTGGCCCGTCGCGCTATTAGTGTTGGTAGTTCATGCAAAGAGAATGCTTGGTGCAAACTGAGCATTTTGGTCTTTGAATTTGGCAATTTCTCAATTCTCATTTTGAGATGGGGCAATCCATTCTCCATGTATTATACATAATTAAATTACAAAAATACAATGTATGAGTTATAAGATTATCCTACACTGTTTGAAATGACTCATGAATATGCGTTAATATCTCCTTATCTCTGTTCCATTCCGGTGTCGGAGCATTAACAAAATGAGCATAAAGCTTGTTCCTAGCACACGTTACTGAAATCAAGCTATGTGCAGCAACCCCGTCGATTTCGTACACATAATAAACCTGCCCATTTTCTTTCTTTGTCTCTTTGGATGTTACATTATCTGCACTAGAGATTAAATCTTGCAAATTCACATCTGATAAAGCCAAATTGTTTAAGATAACCTCCACTGGTGCTAGTTGTCTGATCCCTGCAAGATATGTCAAGTACTCTTTCTCGGATTTCTTCTTCGGATTGAAGAATTCGCTATCAGTACCATTTGTTCCCTTCTCAACTTTCGATACTGCCCGTTCTTTCCATCCATCAGGCACGTCGTAAATGTATTCAGCGGAATCTTTCTTGCTCGAGTTGCCACCGTAACCACCGTAATTAGCAGCACTGGCAGCTGTGCCGTAGTAAATTTGGTATGGATCTGCCGCAAAAGCATATGGAGCAGTAGTAGAGAGAATTACAGCAGCCGCTGCAAAAGTTGCTGCTAGTTTGGAAGCTGAAGAGCATTTCACTGAGACAGAAGCTTCAGTAATGGCGCCGCTACTGCTGCAGCCGATGGCGGGGGAGATGGTAGGTTTACATAACGATTTAACAGGATATCGACACGATGAAAATGATAAGTTTATAGCTGCTGAAGGGGAAAACATAGTGTTATTCATGGGTAGAAGAAGGATCAATGAAAGGGTTTGTGGCTTTCTGCCTATTTCATCTCATTTCAGATTTTCCTTATCCATTCAAATGGATAACATGAAAGTGGGGATACGAGACCCGTCAGGCCTGGCCTGGATTAGAAACGGGCCAGGAAGCACGACCCAGACAGATTTACACTAATAACCTCAGTAAACAATCTCTGTAAACCACAGTAATAATAATGCGAATAGCCCGAATACAATTGGTTCAGATGAACAATCTCTAGTAATTCAACATGGTTAATACTTATAAAAACGAGCATTTAAGTCAACGGCAGCAACCATCATGAGTGGCAATTGTCAGTTAAAAGTCCCAATGCACCAACGATCACATTGTTAAGATCTACAGCTTCAGAGCAGCTCTTGCCATGGCTAAAGCTCCCTCGTAAGTTTTGTTTCCACCAATAAACCCGCTCATATGGACGAACACACAATCGGGAATTCCAGCCTCCATGGATAGCTCTTCATCTCTCAAACCCCTCCATTGAGCTGGGAGAGCCTTTCGGCTTTCAAATTTATCAGGAGATACTCCCACAGCTTGAATTCTCCAGCTTTGACTTCTTTCATCCTGTATTTAGCAGTCAGTAAATTTTCAGGTACCTTCATAAGATTTTGAAATTATGTATAGAGAGTTGAAATCAAAGCCTTCTGTTACTTCTTAAAAGATGGCAATGTTCCAAAACAAACTATGAAGTTCTTCTGAAGTTTTTCCTTGTCATATTTTCTACGTTTGGTTTTTGGTCACTTCGCCATGGGTTTCATTTCTAGCCTACCCCAACTTGTGTGGGACAAGAGGCTTGGTTGTTGTTGTATTATACTTTATACAACAAGGTTTCTAAGATAGAATCTAGGCATAAATGCTTTTTTTACATCTACCGGAAAAATGCTTGTCTCTAAGTGCCATAGTGTTCCATGTTTGTAATCTTTCTAAGTTAACAAAATTCAACATGCTCAAGTTCAAGCTTTTCAAAAATCTATTTGCTGCAAATGAACATTGAAATCAGAGGCATCATGAGATGAACTCTGTACCTGGTAAAGAACATATTTGATGAGAGGATCATTTTTCATCTCCTCCTCGAGTTCATGTAGATGAAGCTTCCACTGTTGAACAAAAAAAAGGAATAATTAATAATGTTATGAGCCTTCAGTTTAGGTGGATAAATGACTATGATATTACTACTCAGGCCATAGTATTAGTAACAATCATGACATGTATATCCTACTAGTGGTAATAGTAGGGATAAGAAAGCAAGAATTTTGACTTAACAGGGCAAATCCTTGTATAAAGCTCACTGCATTCAGGGGTGAAAACTACGATACTCCTTATATGACCAGCTCAGGCAACTAACAAAGTAACAAAGTTGTAGATTCCAAAAAAAAAAAAAAAATCCAGAAGAAACCTTAAACGGATTGTGTTTCCATTCGATTTCACCCATTCATGCTAAGTATTTAACAACTTCACGTCTTGATAAGAGTAAATCTGTAGAACCTTTAGTTCGGAACAACTAATGAAGGTTACAGTATTGCACCAAAAGAAAGATGGGAGTAACTATAAATATAATTTCAATAAAGCATAAAAGACTATGTAATTGAACTCCAAACGGACCAACTTAAAACACAGATTAATGCCAGCATTAGGTGTTTGCAGTGAATTTGAGATAAGAGGAAGGGGAAGGAAACCTACCGGGCAGAAATTTTTCAGTGTCATGATTTCTCCACTGGGGTCAACTTCGTGTCTTGCAGCAAGGGACTCCAAAACAATAGATCGTGCAGGTAACCATGACTTTGCGTGAAACCGAACATTCTGAAAAGTGAAAAATACTGTGTGTTAGTTTATCAAGTAAAAATCACCTTCTCTATCTTACAACTCTTTGTTGACAGCATAAATTCAGCAGAGATGGAAATTGAAGTCACAACATATACAGAGCTAACACAGAAAATCTAACCTCTAAAAATTCACTACCAGCAAGAGCCATTGCACGATGAAAGGCCTCATTCTCTCTCTCAGCTGACTGATCAGGATCGACCCAGTCCAGGTTAAGCCTTCCAACTCTTGAAGAAAGACCTGTGTTATTCACATATCTTGGAGGAAGATCCGTATCATACCTATTAATCCCATTGTCAATTGCATCAATTGCCTGTCACAAGTAGAACAGAACAACAAAACTTCATTAACTAGTCTTGTCCAAAACACCAACAAACGAATCGATACGGTTCAAAAATGTTTCACCTCACCAAACATCTAAAGTACACACATATATTTACCTCCATAAAACTTTTGTAAATAGCTAGAAATAATCGATGCACATCTGGGTGTCCTTGATCAACCTGTAGCTCCTTCGCAATTATCTCCATACCAAAATGCTACTCACAAAAAAAAAGACATACATATAGTTAACCGACCCATACAAATACACAAGACAACAGAACAACTAAAACTGAACAAAATCTAAAACAATTCAAACTAGTAATACATTCACAGAGTAACAGTAGTCACATAGGTTTTCATTTTTTAATTGTAACTGGATGGTGGAGTTGGTGGAGGTGTAGGTGGCATCCACCAATTACACCACCTCCACAGACTCCACCTCCGCCATCGCGGTATAGCATTCACTGCCTAAAGTGTTAAAAGTGAGCACCTCCAAAACCCTCTATAGTCACACATGCCACCACACCACCACCCACCACCAGTACTAACCATCACCGACACAAAAACACCAACCCAAATTGAGGGTTTAGGGAAGTTTAAGAATGTACCTTGTATACAAGTCCAGCACTACTGAGCTTAGTAGTAAACCCATGACTAAAAACCTCTTGAAACCCTTTCTGGTGATGATCATAACGATCTGTGCTTGGATCATACACACCACCAACATCAAGAACTGCATCAAGTGTGTCCAAAACCTAACACCAAAACAAACAAAACCATCAAATTATTCTCTAACGCAATTTATCAAACACTTGATGCACAGAACACGAAAAACAACTAAAACACTCAAAACAGTGAAAACAAAACATGGGTTTGCTTCAAAACCTGTGGATCTCTTGAACGAACGACTTCAGCATCAAAGAATTTATCAGTAAGACGAATCATGAAACAACCAAGTGCTTCATCACAGTGAAAGCTGCCATTGTGAGTACCAATACGTTTTCGAGTGAAGCTTACAGGGGAGTCATAAGCTCTTCTTTTACTGGAAGGACTAGAGGGACTGAATGAAGCAGTAGCCATGAGTAGTGTAGGTTGAAGAATGGTGTTTCTCTGGTATATGAAAAGCTTTTGACTGAAACTTCTTAAACCAAACATATCTTTCTTTCGCTGAAGAAACAAGTATAAAGAAGACTTTTATCTTGACTTTGTTGACTGTTAAACCCTAAAAACTAGCGTGAATCACTAGGGGCAGCCCTCTAATTGGCCAGGGCATGATTTGCATTATTGCATACTTGATGTCACAATTTCGAGTCCGACAGTGTTTTCTTTTTCTTTTTTTGAATAAACAAGGAACCTTTTCATTAATGGGATTTCAAGGTTACAATGAGTTTAAGATTGGAAATAAGAGAATACAAAATAACAAGAACATACCGTAAGAGTACAATCGAGAAATCCGACAAGAGAAAGAGAAGGATTACCGGAGTAAGACAAATACAAGTATGAATAAGATCCGATTAAATCGGAAGAAGGATGGGTTTTTTCGGAATTAAATTCCAACCATTTAGTTTGTTTTTCTTCTTTATAAAGAAATGCTCCCAAAGTAGGAGTGATTTGCTCAAATCTCTTGTAAATAGTGATGAAGCTTCCGTCGTCAAAAAGACCACCGATGAAGATTTCGTCGCCGGATAAGTTGATGATGAAGATTCCGATGAAGAGTTCGTCGCCGGAGACAACAAAGATGGAGATTTCTTCGCCGGAGACAACAAAGATGGATAAGTTGATGATGAAGATTCCGATGAAGATTTCGTCACCGACAGTGTTTTCTAGTTCAACTGAGTTGTTTAAGCCTGACTCCTTACATCTGACTATGATTTATTACATCGAAATTATTAAATAATAGAGTTACATATATTTTTTATATCAGATCTGATATGTGTTTAATGAGTTAGGTACAAAGTTATGTCGGACTCAAATTTTTCAGAGTCAAATACATAAGTCGAGTCAGATCTTGAGTCAGACAAACGAAAGTATGAAAAAACAATCTGAAATCTATAACCTGAGATGAGTAAGATCCAAACAAACAAACAAGATGTCTCTACTCTACAGTCTGTTAAAAATTTAAATAAAAAGTGATTTTACTATTCTACTGGAAAAATTATACTCATTATTTTCAACGGTGCTACTGCTAACAAACTAGCAAAAGGTTTTTTTTTTTTCTTGAACAATTAATTGGGGGATATTTCACTGTAGCTGCCGTCATGGTTTTTCAATGCAAGCAGTCCATCGACCATGCCGATTTCATTAAAAATCCATGCCGGCAGCTACAGTGAAATATCCTCCAATTAATAAAAATACCCCCCAACTGCTTGTTCTTTTTTTGGAACTAAACATGATATAAAATTGTATAAATGTATTGTATGTAATCTGCAAAATGGGGTAAAGATAAAATGTGATACAATGCAACAACCTATTTCTCCGGCAAATGTCACACAAAAAAATTAACACCTTCTTTCCCTCTTTCTCTTATAAGGTTCATTGAGCATCTCTCACATGGGTTTGCTATATAAATACTTTCCGATGACTTTAATAGATTTCCAGAGTATTATGTTATTGGTTGTATACTTTTAAAATCTCTTTCAAAATTTATGTTACTGGCTATGGATTGCAAAAAGGTCTTCTAAAATTTATGTTACTCCTTGTAAACTTGAAAATTCAAAGACTTCGCATACTTACCTATTTTCAGGACTTTGAGTGACCTTTGTGTGTATCTTTGCCTTGATGAAAGTCTTGTAAAATATGTAAGATTTTGGAGGACTTCTAAAAAACTTAATTTATTATTCTCTTTTATTGTATTTCATAAATGTACAATCTATAAAATCCATATCACACATGCATATAAATTATATGATACAATCACTTTTAAATTTTAATTGTTATGTACAAATGTGTAATAACATTTTCTTATACAAAAGAAACATCTATATATTATAAGGGACAATGGTGTTTGTCCATATGGACGGAGATTTACAGTTTGTATACATATAAAGGATGGTCACGATTCAACCGTCTAGAGATTTACATTTTGGGACAAAAAGAATGGTCGAGATTCATCCACTAATACATATTTACACTCTCCTCTCGTGTTTTACACGTTGGACAGCGATTTACAATTTGGACCTATAAAGTACAGCTGGGATTGCAACATATATATGTGTAACGTTCCAATCACGCTTATACCAGCCCAAATCTTATTCATCGCTCGCCTCACTTAGTTTCAATCAAAACACTGCATTATTCTAAGAATTCAATGTCAGAAGAGTTTCAATGTTGCTTGGATATCAATTTCAATCAATTTATTTATAAACCCAAACTATCCATAACCTTCTTCCCTGCGTCGTCTGTTGTTGTTTTCTTTTTTTAATGAACTTCGAGACTCTATGCTAATCCAATTTCTAAGATTTAATCATTCAACTAGGCACAGTTAGGCCTTGAATCCCTTTTCTTGGCCATCAATTTAATTTAGGTACACAAATAATTCGCTATTGTTGGTATGTTACGGTAAGTATTCATCCTCCTTTGTCTTCAAAATCTTTCCTCCATCGGAAGGAATGATCTTAACTCTGTCACTTCTTTTATGTTTTTCATAACTTACAAGGTTTTGTGTGTGTCAGGTTGTATTCAAGATCCAATTATGTAAGATGAGTTTCTTTTCCCCGATTTGGAACCACGAATCCGCAAAATGGTTGGTGTTTTTGAATTTGTGTTGTAAAATTTTGATCTTTGAAACTTGATTATTTTTAGGGTTTTGTTTTTAAAAAAAAAATTGTTGAGTTGAATTATATGCACATCAGCTTGATCTCCCATAAAAAGACATAGTTCGGTCCCAATTTTGTTCAATAATAATATGATAAAGATTTTTATGAATTCACGTGAGTTCACTGTCCTCAAGAAACATAAAGGTCAAATAAGGAAACTAATTTTTGTTCATGGTGTAAGAACGGCCTACTTTACCCTTTATTTCTAGGTTTCAGTATGGGAAACTGTAACATTTATCCAAATCGATTTGGGACGAGAATAGCTTATCTTTTTGAAATTTGAAAAATAATATGTTTCTTTTTTGTTTATAGAGTTAATGCATGACTTTCTTTCAATTGAATAATTGAATGAAAATTGTTGTTGATGCTTCTTCTTTCTTTATTTTTTTTATCAACGGTTTTTAAAATTAGGTTTCATATTATGAATGCACATGGTAATCATAGGAATTTGCAAAAGAAAAGATATAAATTTATACAGAGTGAGGACAGAGTAGGGGTTTTTGAATTAGGATAGTTCAGTTTCCCCTTGAATGCAACTTCTCAAATATAAGTTAAATTAAGTAAGAACTATGTTTTGATTTACACTTTTCCTTTACGATCTTAGTCCGTAAATTTAACTTTGGAGTAATCACTTATGCATGAAGTGCCACTTTTAATTGTACTAGTGGTTTTAATCCACCCAAATAACCCAGTGGCATCAGGAAAGGTTAGTATATGGAGGCTATGTCGTATATTATATTATGGTACTCTGCAGCAAAATTTGCTAAACTTTACACGAATACGATATCCCGAGGAAACCACCTAAAACACCAAACTACATGATATGAGGTTGCACCTGTGAAGCAAAGTTGATTTGCATTTGGAACTTGGTGTATTGATCTTCCATCACTTCTATCAGTTTCGGTTTTCTTATTTGGTTTGTGAAGAAATGGTTCTAATATTACCCTAAATTTAGCATTCATTTGTTTCTCATATTTAATGCAACAATTTGTTTCTAATATTTAATGCCACATATACCCAAGCAAGACTACTGCAAGCTGAGGATATATATGAGTGGCTCAAGAACCTAGGTTTCCTTTACCTAGATGGAGAAAATCATCAAGAACTTCTATATATAGAAAGTCTAGAAGTAAAGGTCAAGTGCATCTCTCAAATATCTGTATCGGAAAATATTGTTCTGAACTTATTCAAAACTATTATTATCTGAAAATGATCTAGAGTTTTGAGTAAACATATAGTTGGCGTAATTTTGTTTATTTTTCACTTTTTTTTTCTTTATTGGCTTACTATTTCTTATAGAGAAACTTTGTGCATAAAATTGTTATTGCTAAATATGGAATCTGCTTATATGGTTGTATTTATATTTAAGTTTGACATATCGATGGGCGAACTTGCAGTTAGCTATGGAAATTAATGGAATTGGGGTATTTTTTAATTTTTTCAGCTTTTATACTAAGCTGGTACATTCAGAATTATACCTAAAGCATTGGAACATTGGTATGATTTTTTATTTTTATTTTTATTTTATTTTTTTGATAAATGAACATTGGTATGATGAATGTATTTTCCATACAACAAAGATTCCTAGTGTTGTATATATTACAAGTTAGTATAACAAAAAAAAATGATAAAATATTATATTTGTATTTATCATGTCATGTTTTTATATTTGTTTTTACAACTCTTCAGGACTCTACAAATTTCTGTTAGATATTAGATAACTCTGCATACTCTGCAAGATTTTATCTGGTTACAGAACTCTCATAAAGTTATCAATTTTCATGACTCTTTTTAAATCTCCAAAAATCTATGGAAGTATTTTTGAGTAAACCCCTATTAGTTTCGAATTCACCGCCTATCTTGTAAAAACTGATCCCTGTCCCAAGAGAAAAATTAAACCCGATCACCAATCATGCCATTTAATTAAATATACATTAGCAATTAACATGCGCATTAAAACAATTTCAAAGAAAATGTTGGTTTCATTTCTCTCCTTTGACGCTGAACCTGTTGTTAATGTTGCGGGATTTTGATACAATGGAACATGTCTTTATGTTATTCAAGTATTGAAACATGTTGCTACGATTGATTGAAGTTCTTTCCATATATCTCAATGTTGAAGATACTTAAATAAAAAATGCATCAAAAGAAGATCACCTAGCGCAATTAGCGACTACGCACACTCGCCATGATGATTCTGTACTAGTCGACGGCAAGCTCAAAACCTATTTATCACCGATCCAAACATGTACATCAAATGTAAACCATTGAATCATATTTTTACAAGATAAGACACTTAGACTTACACCTTGTTTACATTTTGTGTTGTGTTGTGGTGTGGTGTAATATTAACACACATATGAGACTAATATCTGATTAGATTATCAGTCTATTTGTTAGTAAAAATGTTATGAGAGATAGATAAAATTAGCTTCTTAAGTGAGATTTGGAATAATAACAATAATTTAAGTTTGATCATTATCATATATAAATATAAGAGATTTTTGTTGTTGGGGATTCTATTTCTCTCCCTTTCTCTAAAGAAGAAGAAGAAGAATATAGGAGGATCTTATGGTGAAATGGTAGATTTGTGAGATCATTCCTGTAGTAAACAGTTTCCGAAGGTAATAATACTGAATTATGAAAATAGATTATTCATTGTTGTGTTTCGAAAATTATTAAACTTACATGCTTCTTTATGGTTCTGTAATTTGCTGGTCCTTTAAATCCTTTCATCTCTAATATATATGTTAGGACAAAGCTGGATAATGTCACGCAATCCATAGCTAGTGGTGGAGACCTTCTGTACGTAATGGTCTTTGTCCATGGCATTTGGGGACGTCTTAATGTGGTGGTCTCTTGACACCTTGTTCGACGATGTCTGGATATAATGGTCTTTGGCCATGGTATTCGGCGATGTGCGAATGACGTGATTCTTTCCCTTGGTGACGCTGAAGTTGATAAGACCGTTGAAGCTGGTTCGTAGGATTTTACTTGTGTTTGACAACTTCATAGATAGTTATAGGAAATTTAAATGCGGTTTTAATTACATGATGAAGAAAACCAAAGTAGGTTCGCTTTCAAAAAAAAAATGAAGCAAGGATTTTCGATAAACTAATAAATAATCGTGGCTTGATGGATCTGGGGTTCACAAGTTATACTTTCACATGGAATAATCATAGAACTGATTATAATAATAATAACATCATAGAGAAAAAGACTAGATAGAGCTCTAGTTAACCCAAAATATGATAAGAAATTCTCAAACTGTAGCTTAAGACATCTGAAATCCCATACTTGCCGATTTTTTTTGCTTCTAATTTTTCATGATATACAATTTTTCCTTTTTGTAAATAAACCTTTGCTAGTAGTATATTAATTAATATATGAGTACTGAAAAAGACTATTATGACATTAACTAAATAATGTAATTAACTTAGTTATAAACATGTGTTTTATGATATAAATTTATTTTTTGCATATGAATATTTGCAAAAGAATAACTTTTTTATACAATACTTTCTTATATAATAACATGACTTTATTTTCATGTATATGACTTTTCTTTTCTTTTATGAGTTTGCACATCTTGGTATTTTTATTAAACCAAATTTTCTAATTTTAAGAATAATATCCATTTTAAATTCTAATTATTTTATCTAATAATGAGAAAAACAAATCTTGAAATAAAAATGTATTAATTATTTGATATTATACATGCAATACAAACACAACCAACAGACTCCATCACCCCTGGACGAACTTGAGATCCAATAACAACTTTAATTTGAAGGTCATATAGAAAGTTACTTCCATGATAGTCACAAATGTGGGAATAATAAACCATTCCTAAGGTAGGTAACAAAAAGTTTTCCTTATTTGTGTGTAGAAGCTTGAAGAGTTTAGTGAGAAAATCTTCTGATGACTGTGGGTAACAATAATGGTCAACATAATATAGTTGGCAATTAAGATGGTGAAAGTAGGACGTAGGGGTTGATGCAAATCATCAACCACAACGCTATTACATCCAAACCTTATATGACCGTTTGAAATGACGAGGGTACCAAGTACACCACAATTTTTTCGAATATAATGGCCTTCAAGCATACGAGTAAGGAAAATGCTTTTACAATTAAATAGCTTTAGTGCGGAAAAACTAAAAGCACACAAACACAACATTTTTTTAACGAGGAAACCACAAATGCAGAAAAACCGACCTAGTCCAGTTTTGAATACTCTCAAATTAAGTTACTATACAAAGACTACTACCAACTTCGTATAGTTGATACCAAGTAAGCCACCCCTAGTTACCTAGTTTCCTCAGTATACCTGCGCCAATAACCAATCGAGCCAACGCATGTAAATCCTAAGATAGAGTCCAATATATTAAGTTGCTTCAGCCGCTGAGAAGATTTCTGGCACTCAACTACTCCTTTGGATCGTCTTCCAAAACAGTGGAGGTCTAATATCTTTAGTAACCGCTCTATCAATCTCAATACGGAAATCAAAGATTATTGTTGAGTTAAATAAAGGCTCTTCCATTTAATCTAATAAACTCGGTTTAGATCAACCATGATCTAGATTATCAAGAAAATCATATCTAGTTTACAAACTATCAGATTCGGATACTGAATAGTACCACCAAATGATAGTCTGCCGATCTATATGACTAGCAATCAATTGTCTATCAAAGATAAACAAAGTTTAGTCGGATCCCAGCGAATCAAGCGTGTGCACGAAGTAAATCACAAAGATCAAAACCAATTCGAAATCTTCTTGTCTTCAAATCTTCAATGTATTCAAAGTACCTGCACAAACAAACTTGATTCCCTTGTGATCGATCATGCACAAAATGGATTCTGTTAACAATGGATGATCACAAGCCTATCTTCAGATCTAAAAACTAATCTGAGCTACCGTGAATCCTTGATCTAAAAACAGAAGGTTCTCAGAATAAACAAACTAGGTGCAATCAAAGTTTAACTACCGCTATTAAATCAAATTAATAATTGAAAACTAAAATAACAATGCAAGTTCTAGTTTCCCACCATCTGTACTATCTGGACGCTTTTTGGTCCCACAGAAGTCTTTAAACTAGCGGACGTAAGAGATTTCTCTTGATTAGGTTACTCTCCTCTCCAATATAGTAATACTATTAGTCGGCTACAACAGTGATTACAAAATGAAGTGTCTTCTTAGGGATGAGTTTGTAAGAAGAACAAACTTCACTATTTATAGACAAAGGTAGTTTGGGCACCAAGGAATTTCCATAACCACATATATTCTCAAGATATGCAATATATTCCCATTTTTGGTTTTTGTCTAATTCAAACCAATATCCAACTGTAATACCGAAATCCCTCTTGGAATACAACTCAATATTAGCTAGCATACAAATATACTTTACAAACATATCTTCCGGAGATATGTTTTACTTGTTGGAAAAATAAAACATATACATTCGAAAACATATACAAGCATAAAAATAACACATCCTTTTCCTGGAGAGAGAAACTCCAGCGACAACACATGTGATTGAAAACCTGCGTTACTTTTCCTATTATTATACTATCAATCACCGGGAAAACATTTACATATCCTATCTCCTTTGATTCACCAATACTTTCCACATCTTTTGATACTTGTTTTACCCTTTTCTGCGCTATCTTCATGTCATCATCACTATCTGCAAGGAACAATTAGGGCAGTTATTTTCTTCATCATCAAGATATGCGTAAGCAAGCCTCATCTGCAAGATTATCTAATATTTCAAGGGATGGTTCATAAACCTTAGCAGGCCCCTCTGCAAACTCTTAACAACAATCTGTATGTGAGAACAAGGATTCCGATGATGATTCATCATGCCACTGCCCTTATAAGAACTTCGAACAGTGTCAGGATGGTGTGGGTGGTAGGGGTTATGCTAAGACTTCCATCCTCAGGCACATCCAAGACAGACATTTTTCTATTAAGAATGGTGTCTCTATTTGCAAAGAGCGAATTCGCAGTAACATACAAGTTTACAGGGGTTGGGAGAAGATGCTGAAGCAACTATAGATGTGGTTGTGTTTCCCATGCATGCAATGGCTCTGTTGGAAACGTCCATGTCGAGATCATATTTCCCATCCAGGTGGTGTTTTATCTGGTCCATTTAACGGTAGAGGTGCATATTTCCTATTTTATGGTGTTGACAAGCCTTCTCTACCAGCATGTGATGACAGCCCAAACACAGACGCAAATACAATCATTGAAGAAGAGCCTGCAAGTTTATCTATCAACACGTTTGACATGGTTTTTAAGAAGCAAATAGCTACAGTTTCAAGCATACCACCTCAATGCAGACTCAACTTTTCTAGAACCCTAAAATCGTCTCTAGATAAGGTTATAGCACAGCCCAGTGATGTATCTTCATGGTTGCAATTAATTTTACTCCCCACTTGTACTCTTAGCCTATATGTGCCCAAAAAGTTCCATGGAAGAGAGATCTGGAAATCGGAAAAGGCTGCAAACATCATCAATTAATTAGGCATTACTCAAATGGAGAGAGCCCAACGGTTTTTTCACTCTGGTTCAACAGTTGCTGGAGACCAATAAGGAAGTCCAAAGAAGTAGGAAACTGGCTAAGAAGAAGCCGAAAACGAACATAGAGGCGTTCAGTAAAAAGCTGAGCTATGGGAATTATACAGCCGCTATAAGAATTTTTTCTTTTAATGGTGTTGCACTTTCAACTCCTGATACGTTATTTGAACTTCAACAGAAACATCCGTTTGCTCCTCCTCCCACCATACCTGCAGAGGATATTGATGCTGCACTAGTAACAGTTGATGCAAAGCCTGTATTGAATGCCATTATGAGCTTTCCTAAAGGCACATCCTGTGGAAGAGGGGGACTTAGAGCACAGACTCTCTTAGATACTCTAAGTGGGTCAACAGCGGCTGTTTCTGAAGAATTACTCATATTCATTGCAGGTGTTGTGAACTTATGGTTATCTGGCAATTGTCCTTTGGCTTTGGGTGAGTACATCGCTAGTGCCCCCCTTACACCGCTTCTTAAACCCGATGGATGCCTTCGACCCATTGCAATTGGCACTATCTGGAAAAGATTGTGCTCCAAGGTAGCTGCCAGTGCAGTAATTAATGCTATGATAGAATATTTTGGAGATCATCTGTTCGGGGTTGGAATTTAGTGTGAAGGGGAATGAATTATGCACGCAGTCAATAGACTTCTAGAATTTAAAGGTACACAATCTAATCTGTCTATGTTACTTATAGACTTTCAAAATGCCTTCAATCTAGTTAACAGGACAACCTTAATTAAAGAAGTCAGAAGTAAATGCCCTAGCATCTCACGTTGGGTTGAGTTTTGCTACGCGAAGCGTGCAAAACTATACTACAACCAATCTACGTTATCTTCTGCCAAGGGCGTGCAGCAAGGAGACCCCTTGGGCCGTTGCTTTTTGCACTAATCCTACACTCGTTGGTCTGCAAAATTGCTTTGAATTGTTCTTTAGATCTCCATGCCTGGTACCTTGATGATGGTACCATAATTGGAGATACACTAGAGGTCTCAAAAGCACTCTGTATCTTACAATCTGAGGGTGGCGTAAGAGGATTGCA
Source organism: Papaver atlanticum (assembly GCA_023531105.1). Lineage (NCBI taxonomy): Eukaryota > Viridiplantae > Streptophyta > Magnoliopsida > Ranunculales > Papaveraceae > Papaver > Papaver atlanticum. The sequence continues at coordinate 524,681 of JAJJMB010013564.1, read as the reverse complement.
TTGAACATCAGCAAAACTTAGGTGTTTTGGCCAACACCAGACCCGATAAGCTTTGCAGATGGAGTGTTTCCGAGCAACATAGAAAGAGATAGTAAGGGTTTTAAGATACTTGGTGGACCTGTAAGTTTAGATCCTCAGTACTGCAGCAACTTGGTGATGGCCAGAGTCAACAAAACAACACATCTTATGGACTGTGTGAAGAAACTGAAGGATCCACAGTGCGAACTTCACCTACTTCATAATTGTACAGGCGTCTCAAAGCTATACTCCCCAGGTGCTAGATGCTTCCACCAAACAATTCGATCATCACTTATTTCAATATCTACAACATCTAATTACTGGTGATGGTGCAGGATTTGATCCTCTATAGCAAAGGATTGCCACATTACCATTAAAATATGGTGGTTTAGGAGTGTATACGATGACCGATACAAGTCAGTACTGCTACCTTTCTTCCTGTGTTCAAACACAGAGCCTACATAGCACTATCCTAAGCACTACTGATATTTCTGAGCCAATCCATCCATTTCAGTCAGCCCTCAGTAGGTACATGGATACTTGTGGTCTTTCTACTTATACCTTCAACATCAGAGATACTGCCCCACATCCCATGAAAGCTCTGGCAGTCCGATAATTTGAAGTTGTAAAGAGAGATATATCGACCAAGTTCACATTATCTACTAGGGATGCAGCCCTTTGGTAGAGTAATAGAATGGCACACGCTATGGATTTTCTAATGTCTATCCCTATTCCTGGACTTAAACAAAATCTTGGACTAGTGTAGCACAGATAGGGATGGAAGCAAACTAGTTGCTGAGGTTGTGAAGATAGTTAAGTTTCGTCAGAAACTTGATTAAATCTGATTCTAGGATACAGATTCTAAGGTTGTAAAATTGATAATTGAATTGATAATAAGATTGATAATAAGATTGTATCTCTAAACAAGAAGGCATGGCCTTTAAATAGGTTCACAAGAACCGACTAAACATAAAAGAAAAAGGAAAATTCTACGTAAACTAGGAAAGAAAAAGGCTTGCAAAGAAAGTAAGCTAAACTGAAATGTTGGATCAACTGTTATAGTTGATACGCACGTAAAAGAGCAACAGTCATAGTTGATACTACCATAAAGGATCAACAATCATTGTTGATGCTAAACAATGGATCAACATAAAGAATCGATACAGAGAAAGATGTACTACATCAGTCCCCCCTTCTTGAAAGAAACTTGTCCTCGAGTTATTGAATAGAAAGAACTTCATTCTCTCCATGAAATGTAAAAATTTCTTGCACATTGAAGATATTAGAGATGTTCCAATTGGATGGAAGATCAATAACATATGCATTATCACTTACTTTCTTCAAAATCTTAAATGGTCCATACTTTTTCATCTTGGTTTTGTTATAAGTACCCGTAGGAAATCTTTCTTTTCTGAGATGAATCAAAACCAATTCTCCTTCATCAAAAGTCTTAAGTCTTCTATGTTGATTTGCATCTTTCTTGTACTTGTTATTAGAATCTGCAAGCTTTGACTTTACTTCTTGATGTATGAGTGAAGCTTTCTCAATAAAGTTACCTGCCTTAGCATTTGATTTACGCAACTTGGGAAGCACCACCAAATCCAAAATATGATTAGGAACTTTAGAATAAACAATCTGAAAAGGTGTCTTACCTGTGGATCGATTGATTGAAGTGTTATAAGCAAATTCCATATTTGGAAGGAAATTATCCCATTGCTTCTCTTTTCCTCCAATAACATTGGCTCTAATCAGATTTCCTAAAGATCGATTGACCACTTCAGTTTGTCCATCTGTTTGAGGGTGAGCAGTTGTACTATACTGAAGTTTAGTTCCCAAATGCATCCATAAAGACTTCCAAAAGTAACTCTAAAACTTAGTGTCTCGATCAGGAGTAATTATCTTGGGAATTCCATGCAAACGTACTAATTCTTTGAAAAACAAATAAGCAACATTGGAGGCATCTGTTGTTTTCTTGCAAGCTATGAAGTGAGCCATTTTTGAGTAACGATCAACAACCACCATAATAGAATCATTCCTCCTTGCTATACATGGTAAACCAAGCACAAAGTCCATGCTAATATCCACCCAAGGTGCATCAGGAATTGGAAGTGGAGTATACAATCCTTTATTTGGAATATTCCCTTTAGACTGCTGACAAACCATGCATTTTTGTACGTACCTCTGAACATCTCGTTTAATTGAAGGCCAAAAATAACGTTCCTCAACCAAAACAATTGTTTTATCACGTCCAAAATGTCCTCCCATGCCACTTCCATGTATTATTGGATCAAATGAAGACGTAAAGAACATTGTGGTATACATAAATGATTTCCTTTAAAAAGAAAACCATCTTGAATGAGAAAATCATCAACACTGCCTGTTGAAGAACCACACTTTTCCCAGAATTTCTGAAATTCTTTGTCTTCACTATACAGATCTTTCAAGAAATCAAAAGCTAAACTCTCATGTTTGAGAGTAACAAGAAGATGAGCTCTTCTACTCAAAGCATCAGCAACTTGATTAAGTTTTCCACTCTGATGATTAATAGAAAATGGGTACTGATTGATAGTAGATAACCATATATCATGCATGAGTTTGTTAATCAGACAAATAAACAATGCATGAAATGTATAATCAGACAATGCATGAGTTTGTTAAACAAAGACTTTCGTAAAAGAAACAACAATGGTTACAAAAGAGTTAAATATATTCCCACCTCTTTTGATGACAAGCCACGCCTACCTCGATATCCACGATCCACTGGTTCATCCTTTGAATCGATCGTTGTTAATATAGACTAACTGTTAATCACACAAGAACTCTAATGGCTTTACAAGTCTATCTAATGGCTTTACACCTTTTCATTCTCTATCTTTAGCATATTTAAGGATTACTAACTCAATTAGATTGGTCTTATAGTCCATTAGCTAAGTCTTATGAATATCTACAACTTTGTAAAAGGAACTAAAGGCTAACTCGGACCATAAGGGTCCAAAATGTCTAATTAAGAAAACTGGCCCTAAGCCCAAGTCCACTACTCCGGCCCACTATTCAAAGGTCTAGTCCATTTAGGTCAACTAACAGTCGCTAATGGTCAAACTGACTGTCACAGGTCAACTAACAGTCAACATCTAAGTCCAGGTCAAAGTCAAAGTCTAGTCTGGTCAAGTCAAACGGTTAAAGTCAGGTCAACAGTCAAAGTCCAAGGTCAGACGAGTCAACTGGTCATTCACTCAGGTTTAGTGGCTCAGTGAGTCAAACTGATTCGACTCAGTCAGAGGGACTAAGTCAGCTAGAGTCAGATACCTGACTAGGCTGAATGGCACAAGGCCAAAACTCTTGCACAGGCCAGAGCCATTTCTCAGGCCAAAGAACACTACTACACATTCATTGTGCAACACACCTAAACTCAATTACAACTTCTACTCCATTAGCATTTCAATTTAATCTAACATCTAAAACTCCCATTACAATACTAAAATATTCAATTTAACTGAACTTCATAATTTAACTACAATTTCCAAATACAATCAAAGATTAAGCCTACCTGCAGATGCAGCTTTAAGCTCCTACAAGAGATCTTCAACTCCACACACTCATCAAATATTTATTCCTATAACTCAGTCACATAACATCACAGTTCCCATCTTCAATTAACAACTAAGACTCACTCTTCCCAAACAACCAACCATCCCATTCAGTTCAACCTCTAAAGATTCCATA
>JAJJMB010013564.1:428726-518881 GCA_023531105.1 Papaver atlanticum | reverse complement strand
CTTTAACATCTCGACTGCCTTGGGGGCGCCCTTATCCATTTTGAGGGTGCCTTTAGGAATTTTGGTGGGTGCCTTTAACACTTTTTCTGGGGTGTTTTCAACACTTTTTTCGGGGTTCCTCCGGTGTATTTCTGGGGTGCTTCCGGTGCATTTCTGGGGTGCCTTTAGTACTCTATCCTGGGGTGTAAAACACCACTTTACGAGCCAATTTCGGCGCAAGAGCTTATTTCTCTAAAAATACCTACAAAGACATAAAATAACAAAATAAATACAAAATCGAATACTAAAAATATATACAATTGAGACATATTAGACACAATAATGCGTCTATCAAATATACAAGTGCTCCAATTAGTTATATATAGATATTAATGCCTGTTGAAATTTGATTTTTTTTCATTGAATCCGCCATTGTTACGCCTGAAAAACTCAGTGCCGGCATGGTAAAAGTATGAATACCATGCCGGCAGGGACCAAATCGGCATGGTATTCATACTTTCACCATGCCGATACACAGTATCCCCCAATTTTGAAATTGTAAGGACACTGCCAGCACAAAAAGTTCATTATCAAGCATGTCGGTACTAGTGCCGACATCGTCGATTCCCAAGTGTACCGTGCCGGTTTGAGGACATAAACATATAGAAAATCTGTCTGAAATAACAAGTTTCGGCATGGTATTCATCCTAAAAACCATGTCGGCACTAGATATCGGCATGGTATTCATCCTAAAAGCTATGCCGGCACAAGATATCGCCATGGTATTCATCCTAACAGCCATGCCGGCACAAGATATCAGCATGGTATTCATCCTAAAAGCCATGTCGACACAAGATATCGGCATGGTATTCATCCTAAAAGCCATGTCGGCACAAAAAAACAGTAGGGTATTCATCATGAACATAAGTTGGGAGTGGATTGAAATTGAAACTGAAAAGTTTCAGTTTATGATTCTAACCCAAACGAAGTTTTCAAACAACACTTTAAATATGACATGGGTATCATGTACCTTCTCAATGAAGCCATTTCTTCTTCTTCTTCTTCTTCTTGCTCAACAACAATCCAGTTTAACCTATCTTTAAGAAATTGTTAGGGTTTGATTTTGATTTTTAGTTTTCAATTTTAATTTAGATGGAAGGGAATTTTAGTATTTCTGTCCCCAAAAAACACCCATTAGCGGACACTATAGGATGGGGTTAGTAATTCATATCCCCCAATTAAAAAAAGTATCCCCCAATTGCGCATTCTTTTATAATCTTTTATAAGAGTAGGAAGAAAATAATTGCTTCCATGGTGCTCGAGCTTTTGATTTAGCAGTCTCACCACCAACCATTATACAAATGAGTTGGTTGTGATACACTGATACTACTTGCAAAATTATTTGTTAAATAAAAAGATTTCCTAATTTAACTATACTGATCTTAAACTGGTTGATTGTGAAGCTGCTAAATCAAAAATGGTCGAGCACACAAGCAAATAAATTTCGGAGATTGTAATATTTTATGGGTAAAACGTATTCATTATTTCCTCTTGTTCTAACAAACTAGCCAGGTGATACATGTTGTTTCAAACAAAACAAGATCTATAATTGTATTGTATGTACTCGCAGAAGGGGGAAAATAAAATGTGAGACAACGCAAACATAAAAGGAGAATTTCCCCAGCAAACGTCACAAAAACCAACTGAACACACAAGGCCATACCACACCTTCGTTCCTTCTTCACCCATAAGGTTCTGTGAGCGTCTGTGTTTAGTATTCACCACCTATCGTGTCAAAAGTGATCCCCGACCAACCATGCCCTTTGATTAAATATACAGTAACTAACATTTGCTTTGAAACAATCACATCATTCTTACTACTGAAGAAGCAATTATTGGGTTTCTCTCCTCGTGTTGTTCTTGTAATCTGAATTGAACACAAACCACTGGTCAAAGCTGGAACAATTAAGATATTTCCAAGAGGCGAAATACGTTAATTTCTTGCTGCTTGAAATACCGTCTGTCCTCTTCGTCTACAAGAACAAGGTTCAAGTAGTATTTCACACTGAACTTGTTGTTAATGTTGCGGTATGTAGGTGTCAGCTCGTATGGGCTCAAAAACAGTCTGACTGGAATAGACTCCCCTGTGAGAGAAATCAACAATGTCGCATACAAGTGTTACATGCTTTGTTGAATATTAAAGAGAAAATGCAGACTACAGTTCCAATTTTAAAAACCAAAAACCATAACTTGAATGGCAGGAACACCAAAAACAGTGACAAAAACAAATGACAGTAACCCATCATTCAAGCAGGCAAGTCCGGTAAGGACCAGCAAGACCATCCATAAAATATCAGGTACAATAAAATGAAATGTAGACAATAAAATGATTTACCTCTGACTGGAGCACCGTCCATCAATTCATACTTCGCAAGGGTCTCGGTCTCAACATACGTATTTTGACCTGATCCAGTTGATTCTCGCCGCCGTATTTCAAGCTCCATATTCTTAATCTTGATTCTCACAAGAAGAAAATATATTTTGCCTATTATCACATCCTTCAAATGATACCTGGGCATATTAAAAAATATTAGCAAGCACACCACTTTTTCTTTTCCATCTTTGCATCCACAAGAGCAAGTAATAAAAGCGAGTATGCTATTAGCCACTCAGCATGGAGCACATTCACACTTACTTGCTTTTGCTGTACTCGAACTCAATGTGCAGGCAGTCTTCAATTCCAACTTCCATCTGTCCAAGGCATGGTTTCGTAACAGCCAGTTAGCAATCTTAAGCAATAAAGGTTAATCATTGAACTGTTGCACTATGACAAGGCGGTTAAATTAATTTGATACTCTATGTTATACTACTACAAAAACTATTAATTGGAAAATTGATTCAATGAATCGGCATTCCATACACTACATGTAGCAAAAGCAACTAACAACCACAGATCAATCACTGACCTTAATGCTGTTGTTGATCGGTGGAAGCGGCGTATAGTTACGAACCTGCAGTATAAAAGTGGCATCAATCAAAGGAAGAGCAAATACTGCTACAGTGGCATTATAGGAAGTAGATGAACTGTATGTTTCGGAATAAAGCACTACGCTTAGGCCCTGAGGGCAGCTAATGACATTACTGTTGCTAACTTGCTATTCCAATTAATTTCAGAGTAAAGCACTTAGATTAAGGCGCCTGATGAAACTAGTGTTGCTAAATTGGGTAAGTCCACGGTAGAGATAAGATGGAGATGGTAAAATATAAGAATTCCAAGTAGAGCTAGCTAAGTAGAACCATGAGAATACAGTAACCCTTGAGAACTGGATGTTTTTGTGGAAAAGGAAGACAAGTTTACCACTAAATCTTGATATTCAACAATGTTGTTGACGTAGTTACGACTGATAGTCACTTTCAAAACATACCTGGAAGAAACAACCACCAAATGAGTAATCATCTACCAAAAATATGTAAGCCAATTCTCAAAGTTTAATTAAGTTTAAGAATAACATACCTAAGCCTTACATTTACCCCATTGTAAGTCTCATATGGCATTTCAACAGTTGAAAATTCAAATGGATATGATTTTTTGTCATATATCTCACCAGGCACATCAAGTTCCCTGACTGCACATATGAGTATCAGCAATCAGTAAACCCGGTATGTAATTGGTAACTTCACACAGTATGCGATGTTTAGCATGGAAGGAAAAAATAGACCATAACACTTACCTAGAGAAGTAAAGTCATAAAAGTTTCCCCTGTCAAGGTAAAGCTCTGCAAGGGAAGAGGATTTACATAAGAACCAATAAAACACAAGAGAAAAAATACTAGCAAATTTTTTTCAGGGGAAGGTCATAGGAAAAGCATATAGTGTAGACGAATCAAAACGACATATCATTACATGAGTTCCAAAAGTAGCCTCATCCTTCCTCCTCTCACATGGATAACTAACAGATTTAAAACTCATAGTACCAAGGTATTCCATTCATTTATAAATTTGAGCATTTAATCAATATCTAGTTCACTGCGATACAGTACATAAGCAGTAACGATAGAAATATTGATCGCTACAATATAACCAAATTGGAGAACTCAATGAGATTAAAAGTCGAACAAACTGCGTCACAGTTAATACTCAAATGAAGGTGTGGAAACATTAGCTTAATCGAGTGTACACATACCTATCTGACCAAGAAGCTCAATCTTAACCCCGGTGTGTTCAACTTTCTTCCCATGAACTGGTTCTATAGCAACCTACAGATTCAATCACTTGAATTAGTTAAGTAAAAACCATAAAACCTAACTAAACGCAAGTAGAGCATGTATCAGCAATGTGGGAATATACTACCTCTCCTATAATGTTCTCTTGACTTTTAAATAGAGGAACCATAATAGTTTGTCCATTTTCCTTCTTCAACGAAACCTATATTGTATATAACAAACAAAGTGATCAAATAAGTACCAAAGGTAGTCTAAATTTTGTTAATAATCGATATGAAGAAGTAAGTTAAAGTACCTGTTTACGAGTTCTTCCATCAGACAATGTGATTGAAATGTTACAAGGTGGTTTAAATGCTCCAATTATAAAATTCTGAAGAAGAAATCAAAAATTAAAATCACTTTCAGATACAGGAATCAAAAAACAAATCCAAATCCAAATCCAAATATAAGTTTGTATAGAGAATTTTACCATGTTTTATAATGCTAATAGAGTGAATCCAGAAGCCGATTTCTACAGTTAAAACGAATTCAAGAGATTGTGATCGAGATGATTTTATAGGGTATGAGCACAAGAATCTATCGAGAAATATAAGTAAAAAAATGTAATTAGGGAGATCAAATCACATACCTTGTTTGTAGAATTCGACGGGGTGGATTGTAAGGAATTTGGGGAAATTTGATTTTCGATTTTGATTTGGATCTGTTTCTTTCTTCTGTTTGGTTTCTTCTCGGTGATGGCAACGCAGGAATGACTCATTGTTTGACTGTTTGTTTTTATGTTGGAGATTATCAGCGGGGAGGGCTGGCCCGGGAACAAGGCACGCACAGCAAAGCACAAGGACCACAAAATTTAGTTCTACTCCCGAAATTTAATAAAGACTTACCTCGTTCAAGTGTAGTTTCAGGGCGTTTGGATACCAGTAACAGGAATCAGTTCTAGAAATCAAAGCCCAACAATCATAAAATTTCTCTTTGTAACGCTCTCTAGTTCTACTCTTGGAAACCAGTAAAACAGATATTCGAATAAACATCAAGCTAAACAATAATTTTTCTTTTACTCTGTTCCATTTCTTGAGGTAGGCATGTCTCAATTTCATAGCCATAAATGCACAAATATAACACAAAGTTATTGTAGTCACTATCGATAGGAAAAGTAAATTCTCGCTAAATAAATATTATTTATTATTTATTGGGACTAACAAGTAAAAATATTGACTTTTTTGGTTTTAGAAATCATTTTGAAATTCTGTCACAAACTAATTTCGGACCGACTTTTAGAAATCAAAAAATAACTTCACGAGTACCCAAACAGGATATTAACTATATTCCGTTTTTCAACTTCTGCAAGTAAGAATAACTCTTGCATTCACTGTTTGTATGTTCGAGATTAACAGCACAAAGGCCTGGCCCGGAAGCAAGGCACGAAAGACAAATTTGAGAACGTTTTGGTCCACTGTCCTGTTGGGTTTGGCATCTTCTTATGATTTTATGCATCCTCCCGGTCTATAAGTAAAGGCTTTGCTTCATATGTTTTGATCATTCAAACTGAGAACGTAAGGGTCATCAGTCCAGCAGAACTTTTGAGTTTGATTTTTGATTTCTTCCCCGGCCAGCAAGAAACTCGATCAAACAGTTGAATAACAATGCATTATAAAAAGGGTTTCAGTTGTTATTATATCTCTTTTTTATTTTTCCTCTTCGTCACACTCCTTCCTACCGTTCCAGCAAGAAACATGCCAGAAGTCACAACCAATATTTTTTTGTCTGTTGCCCAAATACGAATCACACACTGAGTGAGTTCTTAGATACCGGTCGAGGTATCGATGTCGTTGGCTTGTCGGAATTAAAGAAATACTTTCACCGCTTTGGGTACCTGCCAGCAACTCAGACGAATTTCACGGATAACTTTGACGAGCAATTTGAATCAGCTGTCACTCTGTACCAGTCGAAACTTGGGTTACCTGTGACTGGTAGACTCGATTCCGCTACTCCATCTCAAGTCATGTCACCAAGGTGCGGTGTGCCTGATCAGAATGATGATCATAACAAGTTACATACAACTAAACACTACTCGTTTTTGACGGACTGGCCGAGTTGGAATCATTCCACAGTGCCATGGATGTTAACTTATGCCTTATCTCCAGGACATATTATCGATCACATTAACATATCAGATATTCGTGTTGCTCTTGGGCGGGTTTTCTCGAGATGGTCCTCGGTTATTCCAGTTGATTTTACAGAAACTACTCAAGATTACGAGCATGCTAACATCACAATCGGTTTTTATTATGGCGACCATGGCGATGGGGATCCGTTTGATGATACAGTGCTTGCACATGCAACTGGTCCGGGACCAGGCGCACAATTACATTTCAACGCAGCGCTTACTTGGGCAGTTGATTTTGATTCAGAGAAATCAAAAAATGCCTATGATTTGGAAAGCACGGCGGTACATGAAATCGGGCATCTCTTAGGTCTGGATCATTCAAATATTAGCGAAGCAGTCATGTGGCCTTACCAAAGCGCTAGAACGAAACAAACACGTAGACTTGGCTCTGGACGATGTCAATGGTGCTCAATCTCTCTACGGCGCAAACCCAAAGTTTAAATTAGATTCTCCCAAAGGAAAAGAAGTGGCTAGTAATGAGTCTTCTTCTTCCTTTGGTTTAAGAGAAATCATTGTCATTTCTATTTCTCTAGTAGTTAAAACATTGTTTTTTTGTTTATAATCGCTACTAGTTGAACACCTTTTTGTAACATTTTATTTATTATGAATTCCTCTTCATTAGTTTTAAAGTTTTTGACAATGGGTATTCTACGCCCTCACTCACTGCCAATAGAGCGCACAGTACCTATCTGACCAAGAAGCTCGATTTTAAAAAGTACCTGTTTGCAAGTTCTTTTATCAGATAATGTGATTGAAATGTTACAAAGTGGCATAAATGCTCTTATAACAAAATTGATTTTCTGAAGAACAGGAAATAAGAAATCACTTAATTACCTTACTGGTAGAATTCAACCAGCCATATGCATGAACTAAAGTTGAAGTTGTAATCAAATTATATTTGATTTTTTATAGGTGGTAAATAGGAAAAATTACAATGGAAAAGTAAAATTATTTTGGAAATTCTAAGGTGGGTGACAAATAGGAAAACTGTAGGTGGTAAATAGGTGAAACCTTTAGTTTTAGTGGGATAATTGGAGTTTAGTATTTAGGTTTTGACCATCACTAGACTTTGGTCTAACATTTGTCCAACGTTAAGGCTTGGTACCTGGATTGGACGTTGACCTGTATTGACCATTTATGACCAGACATTAGTTAATTTTATTTAAAAAAAAATACTACTCCCTCCGTTCCACTTTCGATGATGTTTATTAGTACATTTTAAAATAAGCTTATAGTTCCAAGACAAAATATTAGGGTGTTATTGGTAGTTTTGTGGAAAAATATGAAAACCTTCAAGTACTGTGGAACAAAAAAATAACCTTGAAACATCATCTAAAATGGAACAGAGGGAGTATAAAAATCTGAGTTTACAAATTTATCCCTGAATTGGGTCTAGGATCCGATGGTTACAATCTAAACATTTTCGTCATGGCATGAGAAAAACCATGCCAAGAATAAATGTATTTGAACATGGCATGAGAAAAACCATGTTGTCACGAGATTTTAATCCTCTACTCGTGGCGAAAGTAGCCAAGTAAAGGCTAAAGGAAAGCCAAGTGAAGGCGAAAGGAAGGCCGCGTAAAGGTCGGGCCGAATGAAGGCCGAGACGGTGGGAACGCACCCACTGGGAGCTAGCAGAAAAGCTAAGCTGGCTAGAAGAAAAGAGGGTGATGGAAGACGAGAGATATGGATACATCATAAGAAGACAAGGTGTACGTGTCGACGCAAAGAAATGTCGGACATGAAAGAAAGGAAAATTAGAGTACGAGCATGAAAAGTGAAGAATGGACGAGAAATTTGGTGAAGATCGAACTACGATATGGAGATTACAAATTAGGAGGGGATGTTGGAAATTGTAATTTGTAATCTAGATTTTTCTAGATTAAGTCAGAGAAGAGTAGAAAACTCTACACAATGAATTACTGAAGTTGGGACAACTAAAGAGTCATTTAATTAGTCTGTTAGTAAAATAGTTTAGAAAACTCTAGAATTAGCTAGAGTGGGTCGCGTCTAGAAAGTTCTATAGTGTGAACGGTTTGTAAAGTCAAAGTGTTAGGTAAAGAAGGTCCTAGATGGGCACAGTTGTAGTGTTCTCTAGAGTATTCCAGGTAATAAGGTAGTCGGTCTAGTAGTGCCTATAAATATGCAGTGATACATTCATTTGTAATTGTAACGAAGCAAGTAAGTTAATAAGAAGATTAAGAGTTTAAGTGTTAATCTTGCTTCCTAGGAGCTCTGTACGATCAACACAACTATGCTCGTATATCTCCGAAGTTTATTCTAAAATTCCAAAAAAAATACGCATTATGGCAAGAACATACTATATATTACATAAACATATCAGATATTCTTGAGCGGGCTTTCTCAAAATGGTCCTCGGTTATTCCAGTTAATTTTACCGAAACTCAAGATTATGAGCATGCAAACATCACAATCGGTTTTTATGATGGTGATCATGGGGATGGGTATCCATTTGATGATATGGTGCTTGCACATGCGACTGGTCCAGGATCAGGTGCATTTTTACACTTCAATGCAGGAATTACTTGGGCAGTTGATTTCAATTCAGAGGAATCAGAAGATGCCTTTGATTTGGAATCCGTGGCGATACATGAAATTGGGCATGTGTTAGGGCTGGATCATTCATCCATTGAAGAATCTGTCATGTGGCCCTACTTAACCCCTAGAACGAAAAACATAGACTAACTTTGGACGTTGTCAATGGTGCTCAAGTTCTCTATGGCACATTCGCAAACCCAAACTTACATGAAATTAGATAGTGGCGAGTCTTTTTTTGGTTTAAGAGAAATCATTATAGTATTTGAAGCATTTCTATGTCTTTTTATACCAGTTTGTTTATTTTGAGTTCCTCTTCATTAATTTTAAATATTTGGCTTTCGAAAATCTACTCTGCTATGCTGTGAAAATGAAAGCTTCAAGAGGTAGTAAACCTGGAGATTTGCGATTTAATCCTATTTTTGGTGCGCAATAGCAGTGCGTCTAGATTGGATTAGATCAGACTCTAAAGCAGCTATTCTATCTTTTCTTGAAGAAAATTTACGTTGGGGTTGTGATTTCTTCTTCAGTTGACAGGGAATCTGTTCTGACATCATATAGAGATTTTCTTTAACAAATCTTATTCATGAACTTCCAATATTACAAACAAACAAGCCAACAAACAAAGAAACAAACAATGTGGAAATGAAAAACAAACACACCAGTAACAAAGAAGCAAAGCCAAACAGACGAACAAGCAAATTGAGGTGGATGCGTGCATGCATGCAATTAAATAGGTCAATCATCATCATCACCGATGAAGATGAGGCGAGCTTTACACGAGAGGAAGCTCGACAACCTCGTACCTATAACCGTAGCCGCCGGTACCAGTGAAAAGACCATCGTGCTTTTCGTACACTTTCATAGTTCCATTCATCAAGACATCATGCTGAGTGTATGAGAAGGGTATGTCGTACGAAACCCGTGTTGCCATCAGACTCGCCTTCAACCTAGTCATAGCTGGCACAGTAATAGTTTTCACAGACCCAACTTCTTGGCTTTCTGTATGCGTTTCTCCCCAATTCCTAGCTCCAGTAACCTCAGCAGAAACTTCAATCGCACCGGAGGCTACGCCTGGGACACCAGAAGTACAAGTCGCCTTGACTCCCACTTTCAACGTGACGCTATAATTCCAGTTAGTTGTATTGGTCACTGTAGTCTTGAGATTTATTGATGACGATAACGGACTTTTAGTTCTGTTGCTGGAATCATCAGTGATAAGCGCAAAAGTTTTCTCATTGTAAAGCCTTGCATCGGTTAGGTGATATCTGACATTATCAATCTTCCTTGATATAACGGGCTCCTCAATCTGCATGGTGCTCCAATCGTCGGGCCACTTATTAAGCGTGGCGAGGCAGCTCTCTGTACCGTCTTGTGTGTGTCTGTTGCAAAACTTGCCGTTCTTCAAACTTCGCATCATGATGCGGTTGCCACCAAGTATCGTAGGTAAAAATACGGTTTTGGTATCATGGACTGTGGTGGAAGCATCCTTTAACCATACCCAAGGCTTATCATCCACATCCGTCCAATACTGGCCGTAGTACGTGCTCTTCAGGCGAATGCCTCCGTCGCGACTTTGAATCACCTCGTAGTCAAACACTGAGGTGTTATCGGCTGTGTGATTGAAGTCCATAAAACCATCTCCGCCGTAGGCCTTAAGGTGGTTTCCGCAATTTTCTCCTCTGATCCTGATAAGGTCGGGCAACACAACGACAGATCCCCAGTCAATGAAGGTGCACACGTCTTTTTCTTCATCATTCGACAAATACAAGGCATTCTCATAATGACCGGGAGCATTATAAAACAGCCTAACGTAGCTTCCAGTGTTGACGTGGCGGAGCTTAACTACATGGTTGTTGTTGTTGGAACCTACGAAAATAGGCTGGAAGAGCGTGCTATGTTCGTCGGACTGGTTCTCCTCAGGTTTGTCGGCCATGGCAGTGACCCAATTGTTGCCAGTACCAAAATTTGCCCAGTATTTGTTGTTGCGCAAACACCTGATATGTACGAGTCCAGCTCCGGTTGTAGCTTTCACCACCTCGAACCTTGTATCCAAATTGAAACTGTAATCTCCGGTATACCGGAGGGCGTTAGGTACTTGTGGATTTCCCGTGTACAAGTGCAAATATACATTGTTTAGGTTTGATTGAATGATGACATACTTGGGGAGTGTTTCCATTTCTCTCTGATTTTGTGTTTTTTTTTCTTGGTTGTGTGTTTTCTGCATGTCAATCATGTGGTATTTATAAGATCCATTTGTGCTTTGCTTCTGGATGGAGCAAAAAAAAATTCACATTGAACGGAAATCACCGGATTCTTTCTATCCCTTCCCTTTGATAATTCACTTTTGCTTTAAGGGTGAAAAACAGAATTGTGGATGAGGCCTAGTTTTGCAATGCGAAAAAGGAAGAAAAAAAATGGCCTAGAGTTGTAGCCCGGGGTAAAAACTAGGCCTATATATGTTTATATTCCTAGCTTGGGTGAAATTCCTAACAATATCTCATCTCATATGAGGAGAAATTGACCAAGAAATTGACAAAAGTAACGGATTTGGATGGAAACCTGGATGGAGGCCTAGTTTTGCAATGCGAAAAAAAAAAGTGACCTTGAGTTGTAACCCATGGTAAAAACTAGGCCTATATAAGTTTATATTCCTTGCTTTAATGGTTCACTTCTTCTTTTTTTCTCTTTAAAGAAAGATAGAAATGCTTATCCACTGGAAAAAAGAAGAAGCAAAGGATTATTTCTCGGAAGAACATGGAGTGTTGGAATCAAACCCTTTCTTTGGTTATAATTCATGGTCCGAAGCTCAGAAATTCTGAACTGATCAGGCGGGAAGAAGGATTAGGGTTGGTCTTAGGGAGGGAAGTGGATGAAAAGAGAGATCATACAACAAGTTATTGCTCTGAGAAGTTATGAGAAAGTTCTGTGTTAGCTTGGAGAAATAAATGACTTATTTATAGCTGAATTCTCTAATCTCAGGTTGGTGAAGATAGGGATTACTTGTCGTGCGGAGCACTTTTCCCATTTCATCAGGAATAAATAGAGATAAACTAGGCTGAGTTTATTATCTCGTTATTCCACCACATTTACTCTCTTCTGTGGTGAGAAATAGGCCGGGTATTACTGATACGTGTCGTAGACCGCCAGACCAAAACCCTAATTGATATCCCTCCATTTGTGTGAAGCTTAGTCAACCTTTGTGATGATGTGTTGAGAGAGAGAAATATTCTCTTTAGCCGAGCTAGCCAAGATAGAAAGATATGCTCTGATTTATGAGAATGACAAGGATGAGTCACATGAAAAACATGGAATGCCTTAGAAATCGTGTGTAGAGTGTGAGAGAAGCTGAGTTTGAGCTCCCTCTCTCCATTTTCGGTCACGTGGAGACCGTATTATTTTCTATGGGTCCCTTTGTTGAGCATGCGGACCTCAAGGGAGCTTATCCACGTTTTGGATAGACATGTATAGTTAGGCCCAATTTACTAGCCGTGAGTGTGTTTGTGACACTGAGAAATAGGCTTGACCCTAAGGTGGGGCTTTTGCCTGAGTCTTACGCATGTATAAGACTCTCAAGACGAGCTGGCTCAACTAAGATAAGGACATATGGGGATTGGATGACGTGGCCGACGTGACTAAGGATGTCTGAGACTTGGATGACGCGACTGAGGCTGTCTGAGACTTGGTTGACGCGATTGAGGCCGTTTGATATTTGGATGACGCGATTGAGTCTCTCCGAAGTCAGCTGGGACATGTTCGGGAGAGAAAGGAAATCTTGCACGCCTAATAATGTCTCTGTAAGACTTCAACTCACTTGTCTTTGACCAGCGTACCTTATAGAGATGTGCTAGAGTTAATTGTGTATGTATTATGGGCCGACATGACCAATGTATCTCGAAATGATGTTCTAGGAGTCTGTCGAAAGGGCCAAATGGAAGAATAACCAACGTATCTCGCGGGGATGTCCAAAGAATTATTCGGAAGCCTCGGTAAGTTGATTCAGATCCTAGAGTAGACATGACCGGTGTATCTCTTGATGATATACTAGGAATCAGTCCTTGATCTCAAATAGGGTGAGTCGTTCTTACAAGAGACATATATGTCTCCTCTCTGGGTCATAAGTCCGTCGGGGACGTTTATATGCATCTACAGAGCCTACATGACCAGCAGTATCTTTTCGAGGATGTATACTAGGAATCATGGCATCACAACCAGCTACGTCTCGCGAAGACATGATGGAATTATGGATGTTCTGGTTCATAAGTCTTTCGGGGACGTTTTACGCTCTACAGAACCTACGTGATCAGCAGTATCTCATCGAGGATCTTCGTTAGGAATCACAGCATCACGACCAGCAGTGTCTCGTGGTGACATATACTATAAATCATGGTTATGGGTGACTTGAGGGCAAAGGGTTTAATCTCTCCTGTAAGAGTTGAGTTTTGTCTTATGGTCTTGAAATGACATTTTTTTCCCTTATCCAAATTTCACCATCTGCATTAAGTCCCCTACTCAGAGTAGAACCTTGATTGTTCTTTTATGAGTATATAGATGGTGAAAAATCATTCAGATGTGGAATTACAATCGACCCGTTCTTTTTTGACTTGCAGAGTCCCCGAATCGATATTTAGTTTTCTTCGCTTGTTCTGACTCTGAACTTGAAATCAAATATGGACTTGGAATCCTTTCGGGCGGTTGCTGGGAGGAGTTAATGGTGTGAAAATGGAGTCTTGATGAGACAAATTTTCCGTATTGATCTAATGGAATTGTTAATTAGGGTTTACTTGGCCAAAACCCTAATTTGGTCTCTTTATGCATCATTGGGCTTCCGAGTTTGTATAGGCGAGTATGTGGGGAAGAGAAGTTTTAAAAGGATTCCTAACTGTCCGTGATTTTGGTGAAGATCCATGAGAAAATACATGCATTCCCTTTTTAGTTGGTGAACCCTTATCACCTACAGATTCTGAGTTCATACTTATATTGCACCTACACCCTAAATTATTTTATTTTATTTTTTTGTGACTCCCTCAGAGGCTTGGAAGGTGTGCATCTATCTTTTGGGGTCGGCACCTTGTGTGATGAGAGCTTGTTTAATTCCTTGTACCAATCAGACACCTCTTTATTAGAGAAAATACTTACTTTTGAACCTAGGAGTATTTTTGTCAAAAACCACCATGAGCTTAATTTTTATTTGGCTTGAGAAAGGCTGTGATCTCCCCTAGGTATGGTTTCGGCTTGAGAGAGAGAGAGAGAGAGGCGTGTGAACCGTACGTCCTTTGAGAATTATGAGCTCGATTTTCCTGTTTGAGCTAAATTCCCTTTAATTATTTCCTCTGAAGTTTTGTCTTTTGGTGTTCTGTTTCAATCCCTTTCTTCCTTGAACACTTAGAGAACTTAATATTCACATGTATGATTCCATGGGGATGATTATGGGAGCGCTTGGTCGGTTCTTGGTTGCATTAGGGCATCCCTCTTTGCAAATACTTAAAATTGTGAACTAAGGGTATTTTGGTCAAAATCCCTTATGTCCTCGTCTCTAAGACTGGGTGAGGTGAGAAAACATTTGGGAGGCATTCATGAGGGTCGGCTAAGTGAATGAGAAACGCTTGGCTTTTTTTCTTTTTTTTTCCGGAGAAATCCCTTCTTTCTTTTTTCAAATTCCTGAAATTAGGGTTATTTTCGTCAAAACCCTAATTCTCTTCATGTGGGAGAGGCTTGGAGTGATTTTGGAATAAGGGAAACCCTGGGTTTCCTTTTTTGAGAGCCAAATTCCTTTAGTTTCCTTTCTTGGCTTTACCTTTTCATTTTGCTTGATGGATTCTCTTTTGAGCTAGGCTTGAAAAGAGAACTATTTCCAACTCATTTGGGAGTGAACTTGGTATGGAGGTAGGTCCATCCTTCTTCCACACATTCTGTTTGTATTAGGACACTTCGTTTGGGTGTTCGTGTTTTGAGAGACTTGCGTAGAATGGTTGTAAACTATTCATGCAGGCTCCGATTTGAGTCCCCGAACCCAACTTTGAAATATAAGAGGATAAGATTTATAATGTAAAAAGAATGACTCCGAGTTGGTTCGGCCAATCAAATCCGTGTATACTTTTGTCTTCAGAAATCCCGTATATTTTTCATGAGATTTTCAAATTGCACTTACTTCAGTGTTGGGACCATATCTCCTAGCTAGCTTGTCCGTTTGATGCGCCATTTTGATATGTTGTACCATACACATAGGGTATAACATACTTGCTCAAGAGAGTACCCAAAAGTTCCTTACGGATTATTACCAGTTAACACTGTAGTGTACATCAATCCTAATCGTAAGAGGAATCCTTACATTTCCTTCAACTCTTAGGATGTCCCGACTCCTCAAGCATGACTCTTGGAGTGTTATGACTTAATTAACCTTCCTTAGATTAAAATAGGTCGTGATTTTTTTCTTTCTAGGTCAGAGAAATGCCCCATCCTTTTATTTTTACATTTGTATCCTTTGTCGTGAAGAAAATGTATTTTTCCTTGATCTTTTGTGAAAGTGCGCGTGGACCCAAACAAATCCACAAGTATCCCATGAGATGTGATATGAATTTCTTGATAAGGATAGGACTCTAGGCATGAGGTTAGGCTTAAAGGGATTAGGAGAGGACAAGGCTTAGAGTGATTGGATAAGACCAAACTTTAAGGGGAAAGGCCGGTCCTCATATAGAGCAAACCCTAGTCATTTGTTTGTTCCTCATATAGATCACTCTTTAACATTATCTGCATACTTATTACGCTGGGGGTCGTTCTGGCCAAGTTTCTTTCTATATTGGGATCATCTTATATATTTTAGTTTTAGTATTACTTTCAGAATCAAAATTGGAAATCGACAGAAACAAAAATCAATTTTTTAATCGGTAAAGAATTTGGTGGTCCTGGAGAGATTCAAACTCTTATCAATGGTATCATCACCCAGCAAATCCGTCTGAAAAGCGTGATTGTGTGAGATTAACTGAACGTAAGGCAATCCGTCCGGAAATCGGGAAAGGCTGAGGATTAAAATTTGTATTTCACTTTAGCTGCTTAGCATGGTGACTTAGATGGAAGCGAACTAATGGTAAATTTTCAATTAAATCATCTTACAAAGCTTTAGTGAACTCCAGAAACCAAGACTCTGGTTATACTAACACTATACCTTTTTTTGGAATCATTTCTAGAGGACTAAACTTCCTAGAAATATTCTCCATTTTCTTTTGAAATATCTCCAAAAGTGTCTTCATGTTGGTATAAGATTAGCTAGATTCTGTAATAATTTTGATTCCACTTTCCCTCTGTGTAACAGCCATACTGGAAGCACGCACATCTCTTTAATGAATGCTCCTTGGTTAAATATGTGTGGAATGTTGTAATTAATAATGAGCCATGTTTTATATGTTCAGTTTGATGATCGGCTTGTAGCATGTATCATGTGAACAATCAAATTGCTACTAGAGTAAATATATATTTTGGAATGGTTAATTTAGTTTTGTAATATGGCATGTTTGGAAATGCAGGTGCATGAAAGTCTTTGATAATGAAAAGCCTAACATACAATCTGTTGTACACTTGACTAAATTGATTATGCTAATTAGCATATAATTACTACTTTTTCATCCGTACCCATTACTGTTGATATTATCCATATAAGAAGATCCTGGGTTAAACTTGATCCACCATTTACTAAGTCCAACTTTGATGCAACTTATAAAGGAGTTTCACATGAGATAGGATTGGACTAATCCTAAGGAATTTTGAAGGTGTCACAGATGGACTTAGATGCTGCAAAGACAAGGCAGTATATCCTGCACAAGACGAAGCCAAAGCTCTTTAGGAAGTTTCCCTATGGGCCAAAGAAAAAGGAGTAGAGGTATTAGGCTTGCAAGTAGATTTTAAGAATGTTAAGGTATTAATGGAAATTTAATGTGATAAAATAAATAACCAGAAACTTAATCATGGATTGGCGTAAGGTTTTGAGTTTATTTAGTAATTTGAAATGCACTCATGTGCAAATCTCATGTTGTAGCTAAACATGGTATTTTAATCACTCTAATAGTCTTCGTGCACTGATAATGGAATGTAACCATCGGATGAAACCCTGTAATTTCACTATAATTTCACCTTAATCAATTAAATGGGTAGCTAGCTCGGCTGGTCATCCCCGTTACTCAAAGGTTGATGCATTCCAGGAGGTCTCAGGTTCGAGTCCCAGATGACGCAATATTGCAGTATTTGACATGGAAGGTAGAGTTAGGTTCGAGTCCCAGATGGCGCAATATGTCGGTATTTGACATGGAAGGTAGAGTTAGCTTACCCCCTTGCGACATAATCAACCCCCTATCTGCTTCGGCTCCCTTGGATGGTTCCTCATGAGGCTCACTGGTAGGCTAGCACGGCAACCTGTTCAATTAATGTAGTAGAACGCCGTTCAATTAGCTTGAGTACGAGCAATTTGGGCTTCAAATCATTTACACATGGGCTTGAGACACCTAATTCTTAAATGATCAATTAATATTTTAGTTTCTTTTTTTTTTTTGCGTTATCGGAATTGGAAATCAGGGAGGAAAGGAAATGCAAACCTTTTCCTTCCTAAAACAGGAATTTGGTGAGAGTCTATAAGTAAAACGGAAATGATTAGCTTACCACAACTTTCTCCCGATAGAATATCCCCTGAGATAAAGAACGGGCCCCACTTTAACCCTTTCTAATCCCAATGTAGAGAAGCGCCGCCGTGACCGCACGATCCCCTCGCAGGATTTATTTTCGGTAGCTCTGTCGGTAAGTCTATCACTCCTGCTAAGGAAAAGTCTTAGTTCCATATGTTTTAAACTGACAAAAGCAAGCGAGAGTTTGGAGAGTCATCCTAGGAAAAGATATACCAGCCGTACGTGAGAGATTTGAGTTATTACATCTAGTTAGCTCTTTCCTCAATCATCTTCGCCAGCAGAACTAGACCATCCAATAGTTCAATAATAATGCATTATCAACAATGTATTAGTTGTTATTGTATTTCTTTCTTATTTTTCCTCTTATTCATCCTCCTTCTTTCCGTTATTACCCAGTTGAAACACGGGTTGCCTACCGGTAGACTCGGTCCCGCTACTCTATCTCAAGTTATGTCACCAAGATGTGGTGTGCCTGACAATGATGATTATAGCAAGTTACATATAACTAAACACTACTCGTTTTTGAATGGCCGACCCACTTGGCATGGTTCCACAGTGCCATTGATGTTAAATTACGCATTATCGGAAGAACATACTATCGATTACATAAACAACATATCAGATGTTCTTGAGCGGGCTTTCTCGAAATGGTCCTCGGTTATTCCGGTTAATTTTACAGAAACTCAAGATTACAAGCATGCAAACATCAAAATCGGCTTTTATTATGGCGACCATGGGGATGAGAGTCCATTTGATGATATGGTTCTTGCACATGCAACTGGTCCGGGATCAGGCGCGTTTATACATTTCAATGCAGGAATTATTTGGGCAGTTGATTTCAATTCAGAGAAATCAAAAAGTGCCTTTGATTTGGAAACCACGGCGATACACGAAATGGGGCATGTGTTAGGGCTGGATCATTCATCCAATGAAGAATCTGTCATGTGGCCTTACACAACCCCTAGAAAGCTTTGGACGATGTCAATGGTGTTCAAGTTCTCTACGGCACATTCGAAAATCCAAACTTAGATAGTGGCGAGTTTTTTTTTGGTTTAAAAGATATCATTATCATTTCTATTTTTATGTATTTTGTGATCGGTAAAGACGAAGACGATGATATATTTATTTACTTATAACTTCCATATATAAACTTGAAGATGTTGTTATTTGAAGCATATCTATGTGTTTTTTATACCATTTTGTTTATTATGAGTTCCTCTTCATTAAGTTTAAATATTTGGCTTCCGGAAATCTACTCACTCACTGCCAAACCCTCTAAGATTTCTTCTTCTTGGCCATTAAATTGCAAGTTTCTTTGTATTACACCGAAAAAAAGTAGGTGCTTTGGGCCTGTAAGTCTTATTGGGGGAGCATATATGAGGAAACGGAATTATACTTTAGTTTTTTCAGTAGCCTTATCGGAATCGGAAATCAGAAATTAGCTAGGAAACGCAAAACTTTTATCCTAAACGGATTTCAATTATAAACTATACTCGTATTGATGACTATAAGTAGAGGCTTTGTTCCATATGTTTTAGTCATTGAATTTACCACAGCTGGTGAGTTTAGAGATACCTGGCCGTGATCGATAGTTTTGAGTTTTTATATCTCGCTCTTTCCTCAATCTTTCCCGCCTGCAGAACTCATCAATCCAATAGTTCCATAATGCAGAATCAACAGTGTTATTGTTTCGCTTTCTTATTTTTCCTCTTCATCATCACACTACTCTTTCCTTCCATTCCGGCCAGAAACGTGCCATCTCAAGTTATGTCACCAAGATGCGGTGTGCCTGATCACAATGATGATCATGCCAAGTTATATACAACTAGACACTACTCCTTTTTCAAGGGCCGACCGACTTGGCATCATTCCACAGTGCCGTTGATGTTAACCTACGCATTATCTCCAGAACATATTATCGATTACATTAGCATATCAGACATTCACGTTGCTCTTGAGCGGGCTTTCTCGACATGGTCCTCAGTTATTCCAGTTAACTTTACAGAAACTAAGAATTACAAGCATGCAAACATCAAAATCGGTTTTTATTATGGCGAACATGGGGATGGGAGCCCTTTTGATGATACGACGCTTGCACATGCAACTGGTCCGGGAACAGGCACATATTTACATTTCAATGCAGGGATTCGTTGGGCAGTTGATTTCCGTTCAGAGAAATCAAAAAATGCCTATGATTTGGAATCCGTGGCGATACATGAAATCGGGCATGTCTTAGGGCTGGAACATTCATCTATTTTCGAAGCTGTCATGTGGCCTTCCATACCGCGTAGAACGAAAAACGCAGACTTGTCTCTGGACGATGTCAATGGTGCTCAAGCTCTCTACGGCGCAAACCCGAATTTCAAATTAGATTCTTTGAAAGTAAAAAACCTTGCTAGTCCTCCTAAGTCTTCTTTTGGTTTAAGAGAAATTATCGCCATTTCTATTTCTCTAGTAGTTAAAGCATTGATTTTGTAATTTTGTCTCTAATTGAACTCGATCTTTTTCTTTTTTGTAACCATTTCATGTATTTTAATTTTATTATGAATTCCTCTTCGTTGATATTTTAAAGATTTGGCTGTTGGAAATCTACTCATTTACTGCCAAAGCCCCTAAAACTTCTTCTTCTTGACAGAGGAGGTTATCTTCCATTGACCAAACTCTTCATTACTAGGCTCACCAATCCAGCCAAGTTTTGGCTAATAAGTAAGGAGAAACTTGAATAAAACATAAGAGAATTACTAATATCTAAGCATGCATGGAGCACAACTGCCATGCTACATGACTACACTCTTGGTGATGACGAGAAAAGGGCTGGCCCGGAGGAAAGGCCCGCATGTAAGCTCGGGCTCCCTACGTGGTAATGTTGGAGATTCAAATGAACATAAGTTACATCCGTAATTTTGCTTCCTCCTTTAATCTTTTTAGGTTGTGATGACTCAACTTTAAATGTACTCAAGCAGACCGTGATGACTCATTAATAGTTTTATTAATGGGTTTTATCACCGATTTGACAAAACAACAGACAGTTTTCCTGATGAACAACTGTTCTTTGTTACCCAATTACCTTGGTATGCGAATATAATGAACTATCTTGTTACTGGTCGAATGCCCCAACATTGGGGTAAACAAGATCATTCTAGATTTTTAGCTGAGGTTAAGCACTTATTTTGGGATGATCCTTATTTGTGATTCAAATGTTGTCACTATTGTACAATAGTGATCTTTATCCTTCATAAATTAAACTATTTTTTGATATTTCTCACAATTTTTTCTTATTTTGCTTTTGTGTTTTATTTTCGTTTTTCTATTTTTTGAGAGGACATCCACTGTGTTCCAAAGGAAACATCAAGAGGCATATTTTGCAGGTGTATTGCATTCTTCGGAAAAATTCATATCAGCTAAAGGTAGTACTTGGTACACTGTTTTAGATTGTATATTTGTTCCACATTGTCTGTTCTAACCCAATTCTTGACAATACCATAAGAGGAAGTTCTAAGAGGTACTCTATGGCTTATCAAATTGTTCTGGATAATCTGGTTGAATTTTTGTAACTTATTATGTTCTACTTATTATTATCTAAGGTGCATTTCTGTTCGGGCATACCAGTATCAAGAACTTAGACAAGCAGTGTTATTCCAGAAGGCGCCTACACAAGTAAGAAGCCCCCAGGAGTAAATGCTATACATTTGGTCCAAGCTGCCTTAAAAGTTTAATAGGCCAGGAAACATCTCAAGCAGGGTCGTAAGTGGTGTTTGTACATGATTTCCATGAACCTGATTATTGACAGGTTTTAATCATTTTTAGTCTCTTTTTGGTTCATTAGAGATCATTGTATGTTATGGTAATATATATTTTTATGTTTTGCTAAAATTTATGCTTAAGCTGTTATTATGACTGCGAAAAATAGGGAGAAGATTTCTGATAGGGAAGAAAGCAAAAGTGGTAAAGATGGTTGTGCCGGTAGTAACTGGACCAGCAGAAGTTCCACGAGTAGTCCTAAAGTGCCGGTATTAGAGCAAGCTAAGAGGCGGAGTCAAATTAGTACTGAGGAGATACTTTTGTGGTGGGCATCTAAATGCTAAGTTAGAGCAGGTGAGCACTGTAATAATAATATCCAAGTTTGATTGTATATTAGAACAAATTTTTGTTAATTTATGGATTTAGGACAGGACTTGAGAAAGACAAAAGTGATTGTAACATATCAGACAATAATATTTCCCAAGGGAAGAATTAACAATTGGTGTGTTGTTATTTCCCAATAGCCATCAGTCACCACTTACTAACAACACACCAATTGTTAATTCAAGCCACCAATGGGAAATGAACATTTTACTGACATATTGTCCAGCAAAGCACATATTTCAAATGGTGGTGGGCAAAGTAATTTCTACTCTGATTGGTGTTTACAGAATTTGATTGGTTATAGAATTTGATTTATGAAGGTTAATACATTAGGTTAATTATGTTTTATAACTTTTCCATACCTATATCAAGCGGTTAATACAATTTATTGGTTATATTTAAGGTTGAAGGTTTTACTTCCTCATGGATGCTGACAGTCTGATATAAGGTGATGCCAGGTTTGCCAATGGATTAATGCAAGCAGGTAAAATCATTCAACTTAACTATCTTATGACAGACATAAGCCAATGCATATGTCTTCAAGCCAATCACCAGTGATCAATAGAGTATAGGATTACAATCTGATCACAGGTTATGTGCTTTAGGACATGTGGGTATGCATGAATCTTCCATTTGTTAGTGAATTGTTAAAATCTAGGCATCACGGATGAATTCAGATATTGTAGAAAAATTGGAAAAGAGTGGCATACTCACCGGAGTGAACTACTTCCTGGATACTCACCTAAGTATATGGGTAGTCTCCTAATAAACTTTGATTGGTGTGGTTTAACAAGAGTAGAAAATGTTAATGTTAATTTACCAATTTTCTAATTGATCTCCTGTTTACGAATTTGAAGTTGTTTTCTAATGTTATATATTTCTCCTTTCTTTGTGATGCGAAGAATGTTCACATATTTGTAGGACATTTTGGTGATTTTTTTTTATTACTGAACAGTCTACACTATCATCAAGATTTTTTCTTACATCACATGACTTCATCTCTTTGAAAGCTGTAAGTGTGTTCATTTAATCAACATCCACAGGTAAAAATGCATCGCGACGGGTAGAGGCGAAGCTATCTGACACCAAATCAAAAATGCATCGGGATGAGGCGAGGCGGAGCCGAGCCACACCAGATCAAAAATATGGTTAAAAGAAAAAGATGCCCGATGCGCAGATGAATGACCGTGCATTAATCCTGGAAGAGAAGATGTTTAGATGGGAGTTGAGTTCTATAATGAGGATTCTGTAGCTGTTAGTGCTGAAAGGATATGATTGAAATAAGAGTTAAGTTATGGTCAACGGCTGAGTTGGCTTTGTAGGCATGTTTTATTGCAGCCGGAACAGGGAAAAAATAGATAAGGCTGTATGTAAATATAAAAATTTATTGATCTATAAGGATTGAAATTTACCAGTAATCATATAAAAATTTGGAGCATCAAACTAAAAATATGGTGTATGGTTTGCGGACCCGCCCGGTGCGTAGCGCGGGCCAAAAATCTATTAAAGACTTAGAGGCCTAATCAAATAAAGCTTCCACGTTAAATGGTGAGGAAACCCTCGTTTCCTATTGTGGCTTTTGTAAAATAAGAGTTTTGGTGAGGACACTTGGCAACATATGATTGGTTTAAAAATTATAAATTCAAAAGGAAAAGTTAACCATCCGTGTTAATAATTATATGGAATTCCAAATTCAATTCGATAGTCGAGAGCGTATTAGGACTTTCTTTGTTCCAAATTAATACATAAAGGAAAAATATATAATAAAATAAGAATACCTACATATTTCACACCAAATCAAAAATTCATTGCCACTAGGAGGGGCGAAGCCCGCGCACACCAAATCAAAAGTATGGTTAAAATAAAAATAAATGTCTGGTGCGTAGCACGAGCACAAATGTAGTTCCTCTTAGAGCAAGGGCTATGGAATGAGTGTTAAAAACACTCATTCACTGCCAAATTGAGTGAAAGAGTGTGTTTCCAACCATGGGATAGGCTAAAATATACACTAAGATGCACATGATTAGCCGCTTGGAGAGAAAATTCCTTGAAGAGGCTGATCATAAGCCTCTTGAGGGAGAAAAAATCACCCAAGTGGCTGATTATGTGCCTCCCCAACCTAATTTTAGTTATTTTAATATATATTTTTTTGTTTTTTATCTCCAGGAGGCAGAAGATCATACTCATAGGACAAGTTTTTCTCCAGGACGCAGAAGATTAGCCTCCTAGCTCAAGTTTTTCCCAAGAGGCAGAAGATCAGCCTCCTAGTGAAGACTGTCGACCACTCATTCGTTTGAATGAGTATGTGAGTTATTTTTGATGAATGAGTGGGTGTTCTCACTCCATAGCAGCACCTAATTTGATCAAATCTAGTGAGACTCATTCATATTGAATGACAACCCTCACTTCATCGCCCTTGCTCTTATAAAGCTCTACATTCCAATCAATAACGAGTGCA
Organism: Papaver atlanticum; assembly: GCA_023531105.1. Lineage (NCBI taxonomy): Eukaryota > Viridiplantae > Streptophyta > Magnoliopsida > Ranunculales > Papaveraceae > Papaver > Papaver atlanticum. The sequence goes on along the minus strand of JAJJMB010013564.1, from coordinate 494,701 downwards.
TTCTGATATGTATTAGACCAGCATCCACCATTTTAGTGCAATACGAACTATTCGGGATAAAATATAAGTTGATTTGAGTTTTAAAGAAAAATAACCAACATTGAATCATATTTTGAGAAAATTTAATATGTACGAAATTTATTTAATATATTTTTAGTAGCATTATTATTTTATATATTATTCGGGACCTATTAATGCTTAGGGGGAACTTTTGAAATGTATTGTTTTATGATTTTATCGAATTTATTATTTTAGCACTAAGGGCTCGAGTCGGGGCTATAAAATTTTATTATTATAACAAGAATATGATATTACCGAGTATTATTTTAAAGAATTTATACTGTAACAGATAAAAATTAAGTAAAGTAGGTCGTTGATTTTTTCGGGATGAAAAATTAAAAAGTTAGTCACTAATAAAATGCATTAAAGATAAAGAGTAAATTGAAACCGTAACTCGAAAGAAACTCAAGAAACTCAAAACCCTAACTCCTAAGAAACTCAATAAAATCCCCTAGCTCGAAAGAAACTCAAGAAACTCAAAACCCTAACTCCTAAGAAACTCAATAAAATCCCCTAGCTCGAAAGAAACTCAAGAAACTCAAAACCCTAACTCCTAAGAAACTCAATAAAATCCCCTAGCTCGAAAGAAACTCATGAATATCAGAACCATAACTCTTATATAAGAATGTCACTGAAGATCATTGTTATAGGTGCACCTAAACGGAAAAAAATTGTTTAATGAAAACCCTAATTGGAGTGATTTTTACTTAGTCAGATGGTAACTAGGAAAAATTTAATTAAACATGACAGAAATCAGAGGAAATTATATAAAGAATCTATTTGATCGATGACTATGTGGCCAAATACTTCGGAAATTATAAATTTCATCGGTTGGTCAAGGAAGTTGCTAATCAAATGTTTTCCGCGTATGCACGTATTGATAAAGAATCATAAGAAAAAAAAAATTCTTATATATCCATATCGAACAACATTCGTATAATCTTTTAATTTTTTTATTTTCATAATAACAATTTTAAATCTAGACCCTAGTTAGCAATTCGCCGAATGATTCGCGAATTTTTACGTACCAGTCGGCAACGCACTATACGGCCGTTCAAATGAAAGTCCGACCTGAGTACGTGAACTTTCTGAGCTTCCCGATTAATTCGCGTATTTTCCGTCCCGTACTGAAATCCGTCACTTTAAGTCGGCCCACTAATAAGAAACACTACCTCCGTCCCACTATTAGTTGACCTAGTAGTATGATTTAGATATGATTTGAAAAGCATTTTAAAACACCTATGTAATGAATATAAACATGAGTATCAAATGATATAAAATCAACTATTAATGAGTCAAAATCTAAAAATAAATAAGGTCAACTAATACTGGGACGGAGGGAGTATTTACTAAGCCCATTATCTAACGGACCCTTTTTATTATTTAGACATTAAGCCCAACACTCATTAACCTTTCTTCCCTTATTTTCTCCAAAAAATCATACCACGGGGACTCGAACACTTGATTCAAGTTTGATAACTAAGGCTTATACCACTATGGCATTCATTAATTGTTGACAATGTCGAATAATTTCTAGATATAGTCCATGTATAGCGTAAAAATCATCCTAATCACGATATAATTGTGTTTAAAGGTCAATTAATATGTGCGGAATTTTCAGTGCCGAACTCGTATTAGTAAAACGAATTATACACGAACGTATTCCGTTCCGAACTACTGCCGAATCACGAGTTGTTGACCGGATCTTTGACCGAATTAGAATTTTAGAAAACCGAATAATACACGAATTGCTAACTAGGATCTAGACCGTGAATATCATGGATCCACAAATCTTAAAATTTAAAATCTAATCTTTAAAGCTAATAATCCAAATTTCAATTATCATCAAACTTTTACTTTTTTTATGGAATCATTTCACTAGCCAAAAGAGTGCTAAAACCAAAAACCACCACCACCACTCTACTCTAGAATTTTGGTCCCATTTGACTACGCATAGTATACAAAGCGTTGAACAATCATGAATCACTACTGTTGTGGGTGCGCTGAAGATGGGCCACTGGGCCTATGAATGAGCTCAGCCTAAGTGAAATTTGTATGATTAAGAGAGAATGATTGATAATTTAGATTCTAGTCTAATCTAATTAAGCTAATGAATCCTATATAAAGGATTCGTCATTCAGTTTACCAAACATTTGATTTCTGTGTGATTAGATGCATTACCAAAATCCATATCCACTCTTGTTTAATGCTAATCACATCATTATCGTGCTCGTCATCGCTATAATCTAATCAACCAATAAAAAGTACACACTACTACTATGACTTTATTTTATCAATCACCATCGTTATTTGGATTACTAGCAGTGAATAGAAATTTATCCAAAGTAAGCAAATTTTTAAGAAACCCAACTTTGCAAGTAAATGAGTAATATTTTATGTTATCTTGTTACTGCCTAAACATCGAACGCCACTACGAAGAACCCGATTTGATGCTCACTTTTACTATTCTACCAAAAAAAAAACAAAAAAACAAGTTATGGTTGAAGTCTGTCTAGATATTACTTAAGAAGAAGTAAGTTGCATTTTGATTTGTATATGCATTTAGAAGTTACTCTACTACTTCATAAAGTCGAAAAGCTAGAAGACAGTTTGGTGGCATAATTTTAAAATGATTTCTAGAAATTAAAATTTAATAATCTCTTTGTGAAACAAATTTTGTTGCCTCTATGTCATGGATTGATTTATGTTTTTGGTATACAAACACTCTTTTAATTTGGGATAAAATTTCAGAATGACTTTCTTTTTTGTAGATTAGATTTTTATTATCATAAATGTGTAATTATGTTATGAATATTTAGGATAAATCTCGTTTATTACTGGGATGCCCTTGTTCTAGCACTATAAATAGAGGCTCTAATGTTTGTCTATTGCAATGGTGAATAGAATTTCTCCCTTCTTCCTCCCCTCTACTTTGTGTCTCCTTCTCTATTTTCTAGTTTCACAACATTTATCTTATTTTCTACTCCCTCCGTCCCAAATTAATTGAGCTAGCTGTAGCTTGCACAATTTTTAAGGCAAGGTGGAAAGGGGAGTATATTTAAGTATTATTTACAATTGTACCCTTATGAATAATAACTAGTAAAACTTAGAAATGATTTATCTCTTAAACTATACCACTGTTTTTCGTAAACTTTATACCATTGAAAAACATTTTAAAACATCTACCTAACGAATATAAACATGACTATCAAATTATACATATTTCTTATAGTAATAATAATCAATTAAAAGGGTAGTTTTAGAGATATCCCCTTGATTAGTGAAATATCTCAATTATTTATGAGACAAAATTTAAAACCAAATAGCTCAATTAATTTGGGACGGAGGAAATATATTAACGTTCACTTTTACTCCTGCTTTTGTTATCCAACTACCTTATTAACTTTTCCTAGCAGAATGGACTAGTTAAACACCCTCGTTGCTGTTACATGTTAAAATTTTGTCAACAATACAAGTGACATGTTAACATGTCATGCATGGTCCAAAAACAAGAGTTCTGGAGAGTATCGTTTGTATTGAATAAAGCAACTTCTGATGACCAAATTTGTTGTTTCGTGTGTGTTAAACAAACAAACTAATGATTTTTGGCTAAGTTAAATTTGCAAAGATCAGCAGCATAATAATATTTTACAGCATGAATGTGTCACCATCTCATGCAACGCAGCCACCCAAGTCTCCATCCATAATTGGGCATAGAATGGGATACACTCACCGATATTATCTCCCGAATTTCATCCCGAAATGGGAATGGCCAAAGGATAGTGCCTTAGCATTGAGATCGGGGTAAGTAGGTCCCCGCATCTAATAGAGTCGGGACTTATGATCCGGATTTTTAGTCGGGATAGCTATCATTTTCCGTTAACTTATGCATACGTGTTACCATGCCTCGAAGAATGCTTTTGAATCACACAGTTTTGGATAGAGCTGGCAAACAAGCCAAAACCCGCGGGTTTTCCCGGACCGGTCCGTAAAAAACCCGCACCCGGCTCGGCTGGTGGCTAAACAAGCCGGGTTAGGGTTGTAGAAATGCTGGCTTGTGTGAAAACGGGCTAACCCGTCCCGGACCGTAAAACCCGCAGGTTAAACCCGTTACCCGTAGTTCTATTTCCCCACAGTATATTACGCCGCGTGATAACGTGTCCCCTCAGTTTCTTTCTTCTTCTTTTCGTTCTTCTTCTTCTCGTTCTTCTTCTTCGTTCGCAAAGAGATTCACAGAAAGTGAGAGACGTCTTCATCAAATGGTCGAGATTTACGAAATGAAAAATTGAAGCTATAAATTATCTACAATTGAAGTGGAAGAAGAAGATAGGTTTGATAGGTTTGAACTGAGATCTGAAATTGATGAGGATTTAAGAATTCAGAAGATGGGTGTTGATCTGAAATTGAGTGGGTTTTGATTTTGTGTTGTTTATGTGAATATAGAAACGAGTGAATCGAGTGATAATGAAACTGTTGGTGGTGATAATAAACTCAAGGGAGGTCGAGAAGAAGTTGTTGCCACTGAGAGAGTCAAATCGATGAACAGATGATCTGTTGCTGTAGAAATTGATGATTTGGGGTTCTATTGGAGGTCGATTTAATTACAGAGAGGTTAAAGAATAATGAATCTGAGAGATGCAGTTGATGGGGGTTTTGTTGGTGCAGAAATTAGAGAAATTAGGGTTCTTGGATAATGAACTGATAGTCTATGAATTGGAAGAAGAAATTGAAGCTCGATTTTAGAGAGAAAGAATTTATTGGAGGAGATGATTAATGGGTCTGTGAGGAATCAAAAGAAGATCGGTTTGGAGAGCTTCAGATCAACAATGAAGGAGATTGGTGGAATGTTAGGACAGGGTTTGATGGGGTTGATGAACTGTAGATATTGTCCATGATGGTGTTGGGGCCATTTCGACTTGACCAAGGTGTATGCTGGTTGAGTTCTTGAAGGTGGCTATGTTGCAGAAGCTATAACATTTGAGTAATGGGTTCAGGCAAGAGGAAGTTGGTGCTGAACTGCTGATAAAGCAAGGAACTTATGACTGTATGTGAATGAATTGCAGATGTCCTGAGCAGATGAAGTTACTGTAATGCAGTGAGAATGACAGGATATGGCTCTGGTATTGCAGAACAAGTCAGGGAAGGCTGAATGCAAGCTGTGACTTTGGCTTGAGAAGACAATGGTGGTGACTGGTGATGTACTGATGTTGTTATTTTCTTTCTTCTTTTTCTTCGTCTATAGTTGTTGTTGCTATTGAAGCAGAGATTGTAGCAGTGTGTAATGAGTTGAATGTGTGATTGGAATGAATGAATTAGATGAATGTTAGGGAAGGAACTTTAGATGGCCTGAATGTGGCCGGAAATAAATCAGAAAACAGAGGAAATACTGTGAAAATCGGTTTTTGGAGAGTTAACTCACCAGAAACCAGCTAACCCGTGAGCCCGCAAGTTTTACCCATTACGGGCGCGGGTTGAAGAAATGACCACCCGTGAAGAATATCAACCCGTGGGTTTTGGCCCGTGTTAACCCGAACCCGTGTAACCCGTAACAAGCCAGCCCCGGCCCGTCCGTTTGCCAGCTCTAGTTTTGGACATACCTTTTATCTCTTATCCTAGTGATTTCTTTGTGGCATCCCATTCAATGACTTCCATTGTGGCAACATTTTTCCTCATATAAGGGATTACTTGTGAGGGGATCCCATTAGTCATTTCATGGTCCAAAATTATGAACTACCGAATATTCCATACATCATCTAAAAGTCATGATTGCAGAATATTAGTTTGATCTAAAGAACTAGGGACATCATCCTCCACTAACTAAAGTACATTCGCCTCATTAGTTAATAAATCATTTTAAGAGATTCCGTCAAATGAATTTTTGTTCTCAATTTAATACGTAAGGATTCCAGTATTAGTGTCTCTTTAAATACATGGTAAAGTCATTGGTTGTTGAAGCATTTCTTACTAAACATACCAAGTTCATAAAAAAGAAAGCATGAATTCCCTGACTAGTAGGCTAGAAAATCATACTCATAGCTTATTTCAGTACATTGTGAATTCTTATTCTCAATTTAATATCAAAGGATTCCAATATATCTCTGAAGCTTTTAATGTCTCTTTTAAGTACATGGTAAATTCATTGGTTGTTGGAGCGTTTGTTATTAAACAAACCAAGTTCATAAAAAGAGAGAGCCTGAATTACCCGACTAGCAGGATCAAAAATTATACTCATGACTTAGTTCAGAGCTAAATTGATAAGCACCCTGGAAATATAATTGTGTGTGGAGAGATAAATATGAAGGACACATAAGTAATTTCATTAACATATTTAACTGTGAGTCACCACTTAACTCTCTTTTTAACGAAGCATGATCATTTTGTTAATAGTTTGTAACAGTACGATGCTTCTGTGAATCGGGTCCTAATACTAATTGAAATTGCATCGCATGGCATCCAAAGTCATAAGCTAGGCCTAGGGAGGATGTGATAGTACCAAAAAATAAAAAAACACCTACTAGTAGGATTAGAATTAGGGCAGACAATCATACATTATCACACCAGGTCAGCTGAGTTGGGTAGAGTAATTGAATTTGATTGTGGTGGTCAGCCCCTTTCTAGACAAAAGTGGTGGGTGAGACCAAGAGAAAACAAACTGCTCTTCTTACTCTCACACACACTCTCCTTCTCCACACGGCCCCCAGAGAAGAACCCTAAAAAAATCTCTCAAATCTCATGGAAGAATCATCTTACAACAACTCATCATCTTCTTCATCAACAATTCGATTCCTAGGGATACTAAAACAACCAGCAACAACAAATAACAACAATTATACTTCTGATTCTTCAGACCTCCCATTCGAATTAGACGAGAGTGATGTAATCTGGTCTTCATCAGCACCATCAGCATCATCATCACCTGATTTACCAAATTCATCGATAACAGCACCAGCAACTGATTTTATCATCAATGAATCGAATTCATCACCATCGACTCTATCGAATTCGTCTCCGAGAAATTCATTTCGGAATGATAAATTCGGTTTATCAGCTGCATTATCTGATGATAATTACCATCATAATAATCATTTGCAGAGGAAAAGAGGTTTGAATTCGCCTTTATCGGCTGCTTCTACTGCTGTTAGAATGATTCCTCCTGTTCCAATTCCAAGGTCCAACGGTGGCGGTGGTGTTGGTTCTGGTGGCGGTGGTTCGGGTAGTGGTGGTGGTGGTGGAGGGAGTTTCTTAGGTTCTTCGTCTCTAGGGAAGTATCCTTATAATCAATCTGCACCTGTGAATGTCCCGGTTTGGCCGAATCGAAACCACCGATCCGGATCGGGAGGTAAAAAGGTGTATTATGAGGATGATGACGACGACGATGATGATGGGAGTTGTGCTGAAATGCTTCCGCCTCATGAGATTGTTGCAAGGTCTCATCTGACTACTTTTTCAGTGTTTGAAGGAGTTGGTAGGACTCTTAAAGGTAGAGATCTTCGTCGTGTTCGGAATGCTGTAATGCAGAAAACAGGTTTCCTTGACTAGAATTTGAAACTCCTTTTATTGTTTTTCTTTAGCTTCATTTTGTTAATTTCCATTCCATTTCATTTTATTTCATCCATGGTATAATTATTCCGGTTGAAAACTGTATATTATGGGTTCTTTTGTTGTTGTTCTTTTAAGTGTTATTGTAGACTATGTTCAAGAATAATATCCATATATATAACTTGGGATAATTTAGTGAAGAGTAGTACAACTTGTAAATTGGTTCTGATTGAATGCTTCATTCTTTTTTAGATGTCTCGAATCAACTTGTAAATTGTTAGCTTTTAATTGAACTAGAATCGGTTAGGAAATGTGTAGTGACTAGTTTTGCTTTTGGACTTGTGGTTGTGAGCTTGTTGTTTGATTATAAGTTCCGAGCAAGGATCAGTGACGCCACTGACTGGCTGAAAAGCAGCACAATGGGTGGAACGAGCACCCCATGCTAGTGTTAAAGTAGTAGGTGTACTAATTGAATGAAGGTATATCATTTTGGTATGAATTTATGTTATGTTTTTTATTATGTTTGTAACTCATCATGATAGTGAGGTTTTAGTAAAGTCTTGTGGCATATTGAAGTTTAAGATTTTACTGCTATTTGCACCACTCAGTTGCTTTGAATTCAATAATTGAAGATGTGGCTCTAACTGTTCCTAGTGAAGGGACTTTGTATGAGGCTGAGATATGGGTTCCCATCAAAGATTCAAAACAGTTGCACTTGAAATGATGGGGAAATTTGATGGAAGATTCCATTAAAAGTGATGTGGATAAGTGACTTCAATTTTAGCCAGAAGTTCCTCAGCACAAGAAGATATTTTCTGAGTTTGTTGAAAACCTACGTCTAAATACTGAATAAACTTAAAAGCAGTGGTCCAACTTGAGATGATCAACAAGTGGAGAAGCTTTGCAGATTGCAGGGGGAAACAAGGGCGGCACCGTCCAGCATCAAGGAGTTGGCACAGCCTTTAGTCTGCAGAATGGTTCACTTGGAAACAGACTCTTGTTACCTTGGAAGGATGAGACTGTTGGGTAGGTAGATTTGGTTACTGCTACACATTGTAAAGTCAGATTAATGTTAATTAGTTGTGCCAGTCGGATGCAGACAGAGGATGTCCCATCCAGGTAAATTCACCCAATTAGAGTAAAAAAAAGGTAGCTGTCCCTCTGCTTTACTGTGTTTGCTAGATCCACTTGGTGGTGTGACAGTGTGGGGCTAGGCTGATTGGGATACCAGCCGCTGGGTATAATTTACATGGATTAGACATGGTCTGTTAAGAGCTCACCAGATATATATTAAGACAGGATTACAGGACTGAGTTGAGTCTTAGCCTAGAACTGACCGTAATAGAAGGTTAAATCCTGCTTTTGTGTTGGGATAGTAGAGATTGAACTCCTCCTACCTTATCCCCACCTGAGAAGTGACAGTAACCATCTCTACCCAGGAGTTAGTGTTCTGCAGGTCGAATCGTAACAACTAATCTAGTTGTTTTGATTCTTCTCTCACATGATGTGCAAGATAAACGAACTTTCTGTTCATGTGACAGATTGATTTCTCCGCCAAGTCCGCGACTGCATCAAGGTTTGTCAATGCAATAGGAAATCCAACTTACAGCTTTAAAGCTTGGAGTTTTACTGCTTCACACCCTTGAAGCTGAAGCCCAGACTGGCGGATGGACTGCAATATATTAGTTTTCTTTCATCTGATGTTCTTCTTATATGTGTATTACTCCCTACCGTTGCTTTTCTTTCAGATTCTGCATCTCCTAATTTATTTATTTTGCTGTTGAAAGTTATCCACCAAATGGCTCTCCCAGTCCCAGTGTCCACTAACTGACAAAAAAGTAAAAGACGAAAGATAAATCTAATACAGAGAAAAGGAAATCAATCAGAGGATAGCAAGATGATTACATACCCCCCTGGGCTGCTGCAGGCTACCCAAGGACAGTGGAGGGTCCGTTCTCGCCCCACAGCCTAGTAGTACTGGTACTATGGTACTATAAGATAATGGGAGTTGCCGATACTCAGCCTCTCTGCCCCCACAACCAAGAAGGTGCTCTTGCTACTTGCAAGTACTAAGAAGAAGAAGAATGGGAGTTGCTCTTGCTACTTGCAAGTACTAGTGGTCACTATTGCGTAGAACAATATTTTGGGGACTACTCTAAAATAGGTGGGGGACTACTTTATTATATGAATGTCCACTTTACATTTTAAGGGGTGTCCTAAAAGATTAGGGAAGACTAATCTGCCCTTATCTTAATTAAGGTTATAACTAATCCTAATAAGCCACTAATTTAACCACTACCCACTAATCTAACCCCCTAAATTAAAACCTAAAATCAGTTTCAAAACCTTTTCTTCTTCTTTTATTCTTCTTCTTCTTCTTCTCCTCTTCTTCGTAGACATCGTTGATTCGAAAAAAAAATCATCGTCGATTAATCAATTTTTATAAATAATGCGTTCTAAGCAGACACCAAGAATTCCAGGATTGAGTCCGGGTCTGGCAAATATAGCGAATCTCCCAAATCAATTTGAAGTTGATAAACAACTTCAAGCAAAGTTGGGAGACGAAGTCAAGCATCCAACATCAACTAAGAAGTCCGATTCGAGTAAAATGAAAATCCGCAGGTAATTTCCTTCATACCCATTCCTTTTAATCGTTTTTTGTTGAAGAAATCGATTAGAAATCATCAAAAACCATAGAAAATGGTAGTTACAGTATAGATTTCGGCTAGGAGAAATTTTGAAAACCCTAGTTTTTGGTAACCGAACTTTCGATATGAAGAACAACTCGCAAAAAAAAAACGTAACCGAACTCCTTCTTTATATGAAAATTTTGAGTTTGGTTTAGTCGATAAATTTATATAGGTAACCGAACTTTGATAAAATATAGTTCGGTTACTTCGCAATTTCTATGTGGTAACCGAACTTTTATCTATCAACACCAAACTTGTAGTTCGGTGACTTCGCAACTTGTACCAAATAACCGAACTTTAGTCTGTTAACATTTTGTGTTTGATGTAATCCATGTTCAATTTTATTTGATAAGACAATATTCTGTTTAGCTAATAATGTGGTTTGCAGGAAGATCATATCTGAGTGTTGGAGAAAGAATCTCACTGGCTCCGGTGCTTTTCTCATAGCCAGGAAACTTAAAGATATCAAACTACATCTCAGAAAGTGGAACAAGGAAGTCTATGGTAACACTAAGACTAACATTGAAGAATGCAAGCAGCATCTCCTTTGGTTACACAACAACTACTTCAGAGCTGACAGAAGTCAAGCTGAAAAATTAGCCACACAGAACCTTAGGGATTGATAAGATATTGAAGAAATTTTTTGGAAGACTAAAAGCAGGGATCAATTCATAAAATTTGGAGATCAAAACACAAGCTACTTCCATAGAGCTACTAAGTGCAGAACAAGAAGAAACAAGATTGATGCCATCCAAGACAGTAAAGGAAACTGGATTACTGACTATCAAGATAAGGGTTCTACGAGGAGGAGGTATCATCACATGAATCACTCATATCATATTTACTAAACTCAAAATAAGATTTTGAGGGTTCTTCCCTCTTTTTCTTCATCTTTTTTTCTTCTTCTTCTTCTTCTCTCTCAATAATTCTGATTCTAACAAAACTATCCTATTAATAACTCACTAATCACTAACTAATCAGTAATTAATCATTACACTAACACTAACTAATCAATAAACTAACTAATTTAATTACCAAGGGTAAATTTGGTATTAAAAAAGAATTTACATAAGGGGTGACCTAAAATTACTTCAAATGTCCTACCAAAAATGAAAGAGTAGTCCCCACCTATTTTGAGTAGTCCCCAAAATATCGTTCATTGCTTACTAGTGTGAGTAGAACCAACCAAATGCAAAAGGAATCCGTCATGTGTGGATAACTATTTATGTCAACTTGCCCAAACATATCATGTGAAATGAAGTGAATCACAAATAGTGTCAAGAAAATGAAGAAAATGAAAAAAAAAAAAAAAAAAAAAAAAGGGTGTGATGGACATCTTTCTTCTATCTTTTTCTTTTCGTTATTGGAATCTAGAGCTAATTTGATCTATTAGCTGTTGAATGTTGTCCCTACTGCACATTCGTTTTCTTGATTCTGCACACGTCCACCGTTGAAGAACATTTATGCTCAAAAGGGCCGAAGCTGTTGCCGCCGTTCGTCATGGTGTTGCCATGAATCAAGAACTCCTCCGGCAAATGCATTCCGAATAATCAATCAGTCATAAACTTTTAAGAGCTCATATTGGCTGGCTGTCTGCATTGCATTTCGGCGCAAGAAGAGAAAAATAAACAAGAGCACGTTAGATCCTAGCTGGGTTAGGCTGCTCCTTAATTCCCGCAAGTGCGTCTACAGCTCAGCTAATAAGGCTCTAACTCACCCACCTAATCTAATCACCACCAGATTAGCAATCATTCAATCATCCCGTCCATACAAAAGTAGGGCCCAATCGTCCCTTATTGTACGGTATGTACGCACACGTGTCGGACTCATAAAGTGCTACGTCAGCAACTTCTATCCTCCTCCTCCGTCGGCCCTCAACCGAACCGAAGTCAGTGAGTAGTACCTCCTCCCCCGGCTCCTTGTACTCACCAGTTAAACACTTTCTTCTCTCCTCTCGTTTGTTTCTCTCTCTCCGTGTCCGACTCTTTCTCCCTAAAAGAAGAAAACGGCGTTTCTCATGGTGGTCAACTCATCATCATCATCAGCATCTCAACTGAGTCAGTTACAGTATTATTGACTCACTCGTCTTCTTGTTAAACAAGCAGATAGAAACAAACAGAGTCGTACTTGTACTACTCCGTTTTCGTTGTTATTGTCTGTTGAAAGCAGCAGCAGACTTTTTTTTTTAATTATTTTTCTGTTGTTAAAATCTCTCATCGGGATAATCATCAACATCAAGCAGCAGCAGCTGAGTGTGATTAAGAAGTTGTTTGATTTGGGATGATGCGTAAAATGGGAAGCGTGAGAAAGAATTTCAGCGCAAATCCAGGGGATTATAAGTTATTAGAAGAAGTAGGTTATGGAGCAAGTGCTACTGTTTTTAGGGCGATCTATCTTCCGTCTAATGAAGTTATTGCTGTCAAGTGTTTAGATCTTGATCGATGCAATAGTAATCTCGTATGTACCTCTATCTCTTCTCCCTCTTTATTACATCCTCATCTCATTAATTTCTCCAATTGACTTTTTGTTTCTTCAATGATTGAGCTCAATTTGAAATCAATCTTCTTTTAGGTTTTCCCAATTTGATTTTATAATTTGGGATTGTTTCGATTTAGTTATAGTAGTAGTTCTGATAAGATCCTGGATCAGGAAGTTAGGTAAACACACAGTTGGGGAAACACAAGGTTGATTAGATTTTGATTATTTCATACATATTAGACGATTTAAGTTAAACGTAGCTAACAGAAACTCAGTGGAAATCCAGTTCATCTGGATTCTATCATGTTGTTAACACTTGCTTAGGTTGGGTTGAAGTTTTGTGGTTGTCTTTTTTTGAGATTTCTTTGTAATGTTTGTGTAGGATGACATACGCAAGGAGGCACAAACGATGATTTTGATTGATCATCCGAATGTGATCAAGGCATTTTGTTCATTTGTTGTTGAACAATGTCTGTGGGTGGTAATGCCATTTATGGCTGAAGGTTCTTGTCTACACCTCATGAAGATTGCATATCCAGATGGATTTGAAGAGTTTGTAATTGCTACTATCCTTAAAGAAACGCTTAAAGCTTTGGAATACCTGCATCGGCATGGGCATATACATCGTGACATCAAGGTTTGTTCATCACATTCAAGTGTATTACTAGTAATGGGAAGGATATATGTATGTGCTCCTTGGTGATTTATACGGAGAGATTAATTGAGTCAAGGGAATGGATCTATGCAGGCTGGAAATATATTGCTTGATAGCGATGGAATAGTGAAGCTTGGGGATTTTGGTGTGTCAGCTTGTATGTTTGACAAGGGTGACAGGCAACGCTCAAGGAATACTTTTGTAGGAACTCCATGCTGGTCAGTTGTTGTTTTTTTCCCTCCTCGTAACAAGTTTTTTTCTCAATGAAAATCTACTGTTTATTCTTTTTTTTCTTTCTTCAATGCTATACACAATTTGAATTCCGAAACATACCCCACATACAGGATGGCTCCAGAAGTTTTGCAGCCGGGAAGTGGATACGACTTTAAGTGAGTGTTGGCTTTTTATCTCTTGCTGTACTGTATAACAGATTTTCATTGGCAGGTGTCTACCTTTTTCTTTGTATAACGTACATGGACTGTTCACTGCAATGTTAATGAACTGACAGTGTCTATTCCATCAACACCTTGCAGAGCTGATATCTGGTCATTTGGGATAACTGCTTTAGAGTTGGCCCATGGTCATGCTCCATTCTCGAAGTACCCTCCGATGAAGGTAAAAGCAATTTGTGAATGCTTCTAAACAACCAAGTCAGTATTTCGAAAGAGCTTTTGACTTATGTGTCTTCTGGTGGTAGGTTCTTCTGATGACCATCCAGAATGCCCCTCCTGGACTCGATTATGATCGAGATAAAAAGTTTTCTAAGGTATGACTTATCGTCTGGGTAGTGAATTATTTAGAGGGCCAATCATATCCATGCCACTGATCAGTCCTTCTACTGTTTCATATTTTTATAAGTTTGTTGTCACACCTCATACTGTTAATCTGTTGTAAGATTTTGCTATCACTAAACATGTTCTAATTAGAGGATTTCCAGTTGTCATCAGTCCTTTAAAGAGATGGTTGCCATGTGCTTGGTGAAAGATCAAACAAAGAGGCCAACTGCAGAAAAATTATTAAAGCATTCTTTTTTCAAACATGCAAAACCTCCAGAGCTTTCTGTAAAGAACCTTTTGAAAGATTTGCCACCACTTTGGGACCGCGTAAAGGCCCTCCAGGTTGTCAATCTTACCATTATGACGCAGATGATTTTGTTTTGTTCTTTGTGGTTTTTACTATCGAAGAATTTTGATCTTATTACCTTTTACAGCTCAAAGATGCTGCACAATTAGCTTTGAAGAAAATGCCCTCAGCAGAGCAAGAAGCAATATCACAGGTCAGAGTTTCTAATTAGTATTGTTGAAGTCTTTTATTTTGTTTGTAGATATTGGTATATGTTTTTCACTTTCTAGTTTTTAGATCTTCTAGCCGGACTCTTATCACATGCATGGTTATTCTTTTTGCTGTACTCATGTTTTGGGATTTCCTGGTGCTTTGTGTAACAGAGCGAGTACAAGCGAGGCGTGAGTGCGTGGAACTTCGATGTTGAAGACTTGAAAGCTCAAGCGTCCCTGGTATGTCTCAGTTTTGTATCACTCTATAGGTTCAAAATTGTTCCAATTAGAAGGCAATCAACATAAAGAACGGCCGTGCTACTGTTTTTTTTTTTTTTGATATTGTAGTACTTTTGTCTTGGGTATAGCTTTACTTATTTCTCCACCTCATTAGGTTCATGATTATGATGATGAGCAAGGGCTGAAAGAAGAAGATGAGCCCATGGATTTATTTTCTAATCACAAGGTTTTTTCCTATATCATCCTAATAAATTTCTTAACTCTTAGGGTCTCAACTCAAGAAGCTCGAAAGTTAAAGAGTTATGCTAGGTGCTTATACATTTATGATCCATCTGTAGTAAATTTTCTGGAAAATTAACTTATTGTTGCTCTTATTGCAGCATGCATCTTCGTCTAAATCCAATTTTGCTAATTCCTCTCCAAATAGAAGTGTTCTGCGGTAAGTTTTTCAAGGAGCTGAGTGAACCAAAGTTCCTGGAATTGTATAATCTTCTGGTATATTGTTTCATGTTGTATTTTCTCAATTTAAGTTTGTACCAGTCTCCGATGATCTATGCTGGGTACTGTACGTTGTGGTTATAAGTGTTCTTTGTTTCTTGCTTGTTTTGGTACTGTAGTACTATTGTGCACGATTGTGATCTTATTTTGCGACCTCTACTTTGCAGGGGTAGTGTAAGCAGTGCTGAACTATCACAGTATGAGAGCTCGAATGGAAAAGGGGTAACTGTAGAACCTAATTGTAATAATGGCAGTCAAGAAAAATTTGATTTGTGTGAAAAAGAGGGACTGGGTAGTGACCCAGCATTGTCAACACCAGACAAGGGTGTGGTGCAAGGTCCACCTCAAAACCAAACTGTCACAGGCCGCCAAACTCGAAGTGGGCCACTCATTCCTAACACCGTGCTTACTCATTCACAATCAGAAAGAGGACGTTTATATGAAAAGTAAGTGGTCATTTTATATGAATCATCTAGATCACTGTGTTAATGCTTCTTTACTTTCGTGTTGCAAATTAAATATTTTATCATCAATGGCAAGCTCAGATTCACCTCTTGGTTTAAATGAGGATGCAAAATAACACACGTGTACACTAGCTAGAGAAGAAACATATTCTGGTCATCAGGATATATTGGGGATGTAAACGGCTCAAAGACTGTTTATAAATATATGAAAAAGAAAAGAAACGGGTTTAGTTTTACTCTTTTAAAATCCTTTTACATAAATGCCACCTTACTCCTGTGGAAGTTGATCATATTGCTGGTATTCTTATTTCTGAAGGTGTGTGGCGGAGAACCAACCAGTGCCCGACAAAGGCAAATCCAATGTACGAAGGGCTCCCAGCTTTAGTGGCCCTCTAATGCTCCCAAACCGAGCTTCTGCAAACAGTTTATCAGCTCCAATATGGCCTTCAGGAGGTAATCAGATAGGGGAGTCGTGATAGAACAGTTCATCATGTTATTCTTAATATAGTTGATAGTAATTACAGTAACAAATTTGTCGCACAGCTTAAACAATGAGTAAACATTAGTAACTCATTCCAATCATCATGTTCCCTCTATAGGATTCAGAGATGAGGATAAATCAAAGGGCAATGTGGTACAAATAAAAAAAGGCCGGTTTTCAGTGACATCTGAGAGTTTGGATCCCGGAAAGGTAGGAGAACTTCTGTCTGATATCTGGGCTTAAACTATTCTTACTTATTGAATTGTGTTAACATCTCCATTCTGCAGGACTTGCCATCATGTACAGTTCCACGAGGATCGTCAACGGTTAGTAAGCTATTCTCTGAGCTTCTTACTTGATAATCTAATTAAATACAGAGTTCTCTTTGACATTTTACTATTGTGATTCCAGGGGTCGTCGCCTCTTAGAAAATCTGCAAGTGTAGGCGAATGGCTGTTTGATGCTAGACCATTGGTTAGTGTACTTGCCTCGATATTCTCTTTTATTAATTTAAGGGATCGTCTATTCCAATAAGTAGGACCACACTTTCTGCAAGGTTCATGCTGAGGATAATCCCTATCTGGTATACTAAGGGGAACTAGGGGATTGGCGACCAATATTCTTTTGTCCTGATAAACTTATTTTTTGTTGGTTCTGATTTAGATACGTTAAATTAGCTAAGATTCCAGTCAGTATGGTTACTCCCAGGATTATTATTATTCACTGATATAAGCTTCAATTGCCATGTTCTTTTTCTTGTTTTCCAGCCTAATAACCTATCACCAAAGGAAGGGAGCAACAGCACGGTGCCTACATCGCTTCTCATGCCTCACCTTCAGAATATATTACAGCAGACAACAATACAACAAGTAACGAAAAATTATTTGATATGTTTCTTCAGAAAGTCTTAAATATTGGCATAACTGAAATATTAAGGTTCCTTAAAGAACTATGTCTGTTAAAAGAAACTCTGGCTTCCTTCTTAGACATTTTATGTGCGTTTCCAGGATCTCATTGCAAATTTGTTGAGTACCTTGCAACTAACTGACGTAGTAGATGGTGAGTGGAAGATAGCTTTTACGTTGTTTCCTTCTAATAATTAAAGAACAGTTATCATTTTGGTTGATGAAATGCAACTATGATTCAGGTGGTCATACAGGAAATGCGCAAGTACAACCTTTAGAGAACAATGCAGCTGTAAGTAAATCATTTGCGTTTGAGAGCTTATAGACTGAACCCAAACATAGTTACATAAATTGTTTTTGTGTGTAACGTGATTTTCATAACTGTATTTGCTGCCCAAAAGTGAAATTGAACACAAAAAACCTTTGAAAATGATTGTTGCTTTGTATAATTGGCTCATGGCTGACCATACTATTAATGCATTGTTTCGACAGGTAGACCCAGCTGCTTCGGAACGAGAGCGGTTATTACTACTTAAAGTCTCAGAACTTCAGGCCAGGTATGCCGTCAAATTAGAACATAAACTAAAGGACAGGCTTGGATGATGGTTTAGCATATCCGATTCATAATAACTTTAGCAACATATAACTTGATATTTAGATGTTTAAAGATTTTCCCTTATCTGCAGAATGATCGCTTTAACGGATGAACTTACTTCTGAAAAGTTGAAACACTTACAGGTGAGTCTCTAAGCGGACAAGTCATATTTAACTATACACACAACATAGTGGACCCGTTATTTCTTTTTTTTACGATGGATGTCATGAAAGGATATTCTTCACAACTTTTTTATGATCTACCACGGACATGATGGTTGCCTTCGCAATGTTTCTGATGGCTAACTAACATACTTCAATTACTGGCAAATGTTGGTATATAATCAGAAACTAACAAACGGATAACCCCTTGATGAAATCATTATATATGTTTATGATCCGTGTTATGTATTTATCTACATGAGTTGAGTTTGTATTTCTGCAACTGCAGTTAAAACAACAACTTAGTCATATGTCTGGTCGAGAAGAAGGAAGTAGCAGAAAAGGAGAAAGGGACAGTTGAAGAAACCCAATTCCCAATCACTGTAAAAAGCGCAAAGCACCATGTAATTCAGGTAACATTTCTAGTCCCTAATGATAATGCCGCCGTCATAGTTTCCTTTGTTTGTGTAACTTTGCAAGGTTTTTAACGTTAACAGAACCTTGTAGAAAGAAGAGAAAGCTGGAGCAGAGCGGGCGGCCATTTAGGTTCCCTGGCCTTTGATATTCCATTTATTTATTGAAGGAACTTGTGTGAAAGATCTCACAGCCTTCTCAGCACGATGTCGAATACAGAAACAAGAAAACACCAGCCGATAAAACAAAATCCAGTTATCTCAAAAACAGTAAATTCATTCGGTTTCATTCATTATAAAGTGCACAGAGTTGAAACCTGAGCGGTGACTATGATTTGTAATAGTAGTAGATGCGATAGAAGAGAGCAGTTTCCGGCGAAGCCAGTTATTTATAAACCAAGTCAATCGCCGACCTGGAATTTGGGCTGTTTGGTTGTCAATGGTGGTGTTGTATTTATATTTACTAATAACATATAAAAAAATCAATTATACATTTAGAAAAAATAAATGCGCATCTTGTCCATGGCTAAGCAATAAGGCTGCATGGTGTACACTATTATGGCAGAAAGTTGTCAGTGCCAATTGTTTGGCTAGTGTATTTTTGAGGTTTGTTCAATGTATTGTTATTGCCTTGTTGGTTCTTTTGGCACTTTGTTTCTTCAGTCTGGATCTCAAAATCTATTGTATCCAAATTCATGCATATATCAAAAAATTCCATTCCTGATCTGGTCTGGTCTGTTTGATAATGGTGAAGTGATGCGTACAATGGATGTATTCATGGTTGCTTTACAAAGCTTGACAGCAACAAGATTCAAAGAACAGTGCATCCAAATATGAAATACCAAATTCATTCATAGATTTGACGGTCGGGACCCCAAGAAAATTGTTCAACATAAAGCTAACATGGGTGTGGGGGGAATGTCTGGGCTCAAAATATTATGCATCTAATTATTGGATTCCTACATTTCCTGATGATGAATGTGGTGGCCTTATATTTAGGCCACCACCCCTCTCCACTCTTCATCTTCCCACCACCACCAATCACCACCAATAGACTTCACTGTTCTCTAATATCCAGGACATCTCTTAGGTTGCTGTAAAAATGAGGGTAAGTTTGGTTGTTTCCCCATACATACCCACAGGTCACCACTTCGAATCCCTTCAGGGTCAATTGGGATATGGGATTCTTGAGACTGTTTTTTATGTTCTGTTAATTCTGAAGTTGTTTTTGAAATGCAGATTTTCAACTGGGTGCAAGGGAAGCTCAACAATAATGGCATGTTTTCCCACAAAAGAGGTTTCATTTCGCCGTTACGATTATATTTTAGTTTACATGTTTTGCATTTATTTTGCAGTTTCCAACTCTTTTTGTTTGTTAATGCAGGAATTAGTGTCGCTAACGAGATTGTAGATACTCGAGTTTTAGTAGATTCTGTAAACCTGGAGGGGTTAGATAACATTCTAGCAATTGGAACGTTTGGCTTCGATCAGTCGAATCCCTTCAACTCTGAAGCTGAAGAAGAAATAGCAGATTCGAAGTCGTTGGTTGTTACATGTCAGGAAACAGAAGCCAAACTGGAAACAAAAACCGGACTAGAAACAGGAGAAATAGCAGATTCCAAGTTGTTGGTTGCTGAATGTTGTCAGGAAACAGAAGCTGGACAAGAAACCAACATGAGTATTCCAAAACCAAGCATTGATACTTTTGTACCTACTGCAAATGAAGTTTGTCGGTTTGATAATGAAATGCTTAGTAACCAACCGGAGAACGATGATGCTAACAAGAAGAACAAAATGACGCTTTCTGACCTGTTCTTAGCGGATGACTGCTTCTTCCGCAATCCAAATAATGTTGGCAACATTACTGCTGATGTTAAGAAACCATCAGATTGCAGCGACAACTGTGAGGAAAGAGTCAAAACTATACATACTAGTACTCCACCCACTGCTTCTGCGGCAGTGATCCAAACAAAGGATAAAAAACCCAGCTGCTCATTCATCAAGAAGTTGCCAATACCTTGTATGACCGCTGGGAAAGATTCATCTTGTTTCTTGTATTCTCGTCTGCCAACACGAAAATTACACCGAGTCAGTAAAGTGCTCTTTCTCTTTTTTTCAACGCACATAAATTTAACTTCTGTAAAGATTGATTATGCAGTAGTGAGTTCTGGTATTCACATTTTCCAAATGCATGTGCAGATGATGGCTGAAATGTTGAAGAAGAAAAAGAAGATTCATCCCGCAGCAGTGCAACACGACGGTGAGATCGCAGACACTGAATCAAAGATAAGAAATGTTTGTCATTAGCAAGCTACTAGGATATCATGGGATACAAGGTGAAATTAAGGAAATCTCTTGTCAAAACACCATTGTTTTTGACAATCCTGCCAAGTGGTTACGGCAGCAATCAAGGGACAATCCTAGCTAGCTTCGATGGATATATTCAGTAGAAGCCATAAAAGTGTGTATCCAATCCATATAAAAGTTTGGTGTGCGTTTTTGCGATTTTCGGTTGTCTGTAAAGCTTTGTATGTTTTCCTATCCGCAGTTCTCAGTTGGGGTGTCTTGTTTTGTGCATAACTACTAGTCAGCATGAGAATGTCAAGAAAATATCTTGGTTACTTTCTCAATGGTTTGTCAAGACGAAAAAAATCAATGGAGATTGTTTGACAAAAATTAGTTGGTTGCAGAAAATAATGCAATTTGAGTCCTAAAATCAGGCTGTTTTTTAGAGAAAATAAACTAAAGGAAAAATCCTTGAGACACACAAGAAAATGTGGAAACAAACCAAACTTGGACTTACTTCTTAAAAAACTTTTCAGAATGTTTGAATTCTAGTTCAGTGGAAACACCACTTCTGAATTCCAATAGAAGCCTCCTCCTACTACTACTACTTTGTTGTCATGATTTGCAAAGAACAAGAAAACTTGAATTTGTAGAGAAATTTGTTTAATTTGATTTCTCCAATTGCACTCCTAGTCCTTCACCTCGTTAATGCTCTGAATATCATGTTAAACAACCATGTGTGTATATATATGACTTGAATTATCTTGTCGTGTTGTCCACGGACTCCACGTTATTTGCAAAGATCGTCCATTCCAACACGGAAAATACATGAAATTTTCATAGGTAACTACAACATTTTTAACTTTATTTGAAAAATAAATTCTAAAATTCTAGTTTGACAGAGAAATGAGAAATCTGACTCCAGAATTATTTATTTATTTATTTATATGAAGAGCTATAATTCTTCTTCTGTGATCTAGCTAGCTGGTGGTGAGTACAATAAATAAATTGGATGGAGATGCAGAGAAGAAGTTAAAGTACTCCCCATTTAATATACATACCAGCAGAGAAAAGGTAACAGAAGAAAGTTTGGTGGAGAGAATTTAAATCAGAGCCTCCTCAGTTAAAAGTAGTTGAAGAAGAAGAAGATCCAACCTAACTAGCTTAGCTACCTCCAGTCCAGGTATTTAATTTCTTCTCTTGATTTTGGTTTATCAAGCTGCTCCTGTATTTCTTCATTACTTTGATCATCAATAACAAACAGATCCTCCTCTTGAGTACAAGAAATGAAGATCCATTCTTATGAGGATTTGTTGAAGCACAATCAAAACAAGGATTGCTGGCTTCTTATCTCTGGAAAGGTCAGATTAAGACCCCTGTCCTGCTGCTGTTTTTTTTTGTTAATTTTCACTTTGAGTTAGAAATTTAATCATGTTTCCAGTATTAGATCTAAGGATCTGGTTATTGCCACTTTGCTGTTTACATACTGCTAAATTAGATGCAAAAGCTTGAAATATTTTTCTTTTTTCAGGTCTATGATGTGACAGAATTCATGGAAGATCATCCTGGAGGTGATCAAGTCTTGCTAACAGCAGCTGGTAATTTGATGAAATGCAGACCATTTACAACTCTGTATTTTGGTATGTGATTGAAGAATCTGATTATGAATATTGATTTGGTGTGCAGGAAAAGATGCAACTGAAGATTTTGAGGATGTGGGTCACAGTGAATCTGCCAAGGAGATGATGGTGAAATACTACATTGGAGAGATTGACAGTTCAACTATTCCGGCGAAACGTCAATACACTCCGGCTGAACAGCAAATTAAAGCGACAACAGCTACCCTGGATACCACTTCAGGTTTCGGTGTTAAGATTTTGCAGTTCCTGGTACCTCTATTGATTCTTGGCTTAGCTTTTGGCATCCGCCAATACACCAAGAATCTGGACTAGACGGAAACCTGATTTCTAATTATGTGTTTTCTGCATTCTGTTTTCTTTTGTTACGCGATTGTCTGTAACTGGTTAGTCCTAATTGCAGCTACAAATTCATTTCGAGTCTTGGATTTGAAGTTGGAAACACTCTCATTTTCTAAATTAGAAGCTTTATGAATATCTAAGATCTTTTATGGAGTTACTTGCAAAACTGCAAAACGCGGAAAGTAAAAACAACAGAAACCAATTGTATGTACTCGGTAGCAAAATTATGCCTTACCTCAAAATGACAATTGCAGCAAGCAAATTCGCTGACACTCCTGAAGAATTTCACAGCAATTAGGTGCGCGAAATGACACTGCACACTGACTGTTTCTTCTTAGCCTTGTTCTTCTTTTTGAAGTTCCTCTATTAGTCTTCGTCTTTTCCCCATATAAGTACCAGTGTTGAGCGAAACTTTCAATGTAATTCTCTTCTTGGCTTATCTCTGAACACCGAATATTTGGCTTTCTAGCAGTTTCATTCACGGGGTCGTATAAAACTAGATCCTCCGTATTCTCAAGCTTAAGCAGAATCTCGCCGGTCTCAAAAGACCACATGAGCTTCACATCATCAGAAGGACAAGTAAACTCTGTATAGTTAATGTTATAACGTTTTGTCCAAGATTCTTCAACTCCATAACCCTGCATTACCCATACATCAAACGTCTGCGCAAAATCCACAAGAACACAAAGGCACCCTTCCAAGACTCCTAAACTCACAAACCAATGCTTCTTCTTATTCTCCAGAGGTTCTTTAGGTAGTTGAATATCTCCGAACCTCTATAACATTGGAAGAACACTCTTTGGCGCAGACTTCCATTGACAAGCACCCCAGATACTGGCTCAGCAGCATAAAACTCATACGGAATAGGTTGAAGGTTTCTCCGTGAATCCGATCCCAACGTGTAAACTTCGACAAACCTTTACTCCATGAGAGCCAGGCTTAGAACGTGCTCCTTTAGGGTCTACCATATTCACCAGTTTGTAATCATCATTCTTGGAATCATAACCAAAAGCATATCTGTCTCTTCCGACGTATGAATATCCATTTGGTGATTTAGGTACATCTTTGTACTCCATTGTAGCCGGGTTCCAAAAACAAAAACATTTCTTATGATAAATCCAAAGGCAAACGAGACCGTTACAAGAGCTATACAAGTTATAATCAAAGCTAACTGAATTTAGTGTGAGATCAATTTCAATAAGATCATCTTCGTCATCATCATCATAATTTTTCATTGTTAATGGTGTTAATGAATCATAGCTAATGGAATATAGTTGATCATCTTCAAGACTACTAAAAAGTATATTTGTTTCTTTGAACGCAAAAATCAAGGTGCAATTTAACAAAATCAGGTAATGATTAGTTAGTGTAATGATTAGTGAAATGATTAAGTTAAAGATAATTAGTGAGATTAAAAAATCAGATGGGTTTTTGAGTTCACTAAGCTTGAGTATTCAAGTGATGATAGCTCATCTGAATCTTCATCTCCTTCCTCTCCTAGAGTATTCGTTAATCTTCACAATGATCCGGATATGAGTTATTTCTTAGATGGTTGAATTGATCCAAAATTTCAAAAAAATATAATTTTTTTAAGCAGATTTGAGCTTGTTCGGTTACCTTATGTGAAGAACAGGTAACCGAACACATATGAAAGTGTAGTTCGGTTACTTTTTCCAAACACGCTGGTTACCGAACTCGCTCTTAATGGAGGTGTTTAGTCGTTCGGTTAACAGACATGTTACCGAACTTTGTTTATAGAATTTACAGAGTAATGTTCGGTTTGCCCGCAATGTTGCCGAACTTGAGGGTCTAGAAGTTCGATTGGTTCGCA
The DNA here is from genome assembly GCA_023531105.1 of Papaver atlanticum. Taxonomy (NCBI): domain Eukaryota; kingdom Viridiplantae; phylum Streptophyta; class Magnoliopsida; order Ranunculales; family Papaveraceae; genus Papaver; species Papaver atlanticum. The sequence goes on along the minus strand of JAJJMB010013564.1, from coordinate 470,152 downwards.
ACCAATATCTAACCGAACTTCGCGTTGATTAAGATTTTACCAAGTGTACAAAGTTCGGTTGTATCGCAAACTTCATACCAACCAATATCTAACCGAACTTCACGTAAAATAAGATTTTACGAACAAACCGAACGCCACATGTATGCAATTAGTGAAGAGTTCGGTTTGTCAAGGTTTTTTGCGAACAAACCGAACATAGTGGGACAAGTTCGGTTAAATTGAAACTCAACATAGTGGGCAAAATAACACAGTTTGGTTACATTGGATTTTTTTGTTGTTGTTGGTAATATTGGTAAAGTTCGCTTAGAAAATAGTTTTAGCCTTCTTTGCGAACCTACCGAACTGGCAGTTCTTCGTATTCTTCCTTTCAGGAAGTTCGGTTAAGAAACTAAGGTTTTTTTGAAACTCGTCCTAACCGAACAAGGCACTGTAACTTCCATTTGAACCCTATTTTGATGATTTCTATTCAATTAAACGAATCAAAATCAAACCAACTAAACCAAAACCTTATGTAAACACTCCTGGATGTCTTATATATAACTATTAAACCAACTAAACCAAAACCAAGAGTAATTATGAGGTATTTTCTAAACCAACAAAACATTAAACCAAAATACCAATTAATATCCAAATCAAACACGAAGACGATGTTGAAAGGAAGTTCATCGATGAAGACGATGTTGAAAGGAAGAAGAAGAAGAGAAGAATTTTTTTTTTCTTTTCTCAAAACCAGTTTGTTAGCGTCTAGGGTAGGGGAGGGTCTGATTTTTGTTTTTGTTAATAGATTAAGATTAGGTTAAACTTTGGTAATTTTAACTTTAGTTTAGGTTTAATTTTAATTAGGGTTAAGGACAAATTGGTAATGTCACTGATTTAGGACATCCCTTATAATTATAGGGTAGATGGCCTTATAAAACAATGGTCCAAAAAAAAAAAAAAAGCTGGTCCCAAAAAATGATTCTTATTCAAAGGGGTTACAAGTTTCATCATTCAGAGCTTCTGCATCTCCATTTTTCTGGTTTTAGACGGTGAAATCTTAAGAAATGGTGGATGATTTTGATTTCGGTCTCATCTCCAAGGTGAAAGTGCTTTTAATGAGTTACTCATGATTCCGAAGGTATGTCAATCACCACATTCTAATTAGGGTTTTACTACCTTATTCTTCGTTTTTCATATTAATGAAATTTAGGGTTTAGAAAACTGAAAATTACAGTGACAGATACAATTTTACTCATTATTGTGATCTTGTATCGTTTTACAATTGTTTGTTTTAGAGATAATGCTATTTATACTACAATTGTTGGGCAGGGGAGGGATGGAATTTTACATTTAGTGATATTTAGGCTTTTAGTTAAGAAATCGTCTTTGGAAACTAAAATTTAGTGCAAATTGTTGTTACAGATTCATCTTTCGGGCTGTTTAGACATATTTTTTGGTTATTGGTTTCTATGTTTGTTGTTTTGAAGCGTAGATTAGTAAGGTACTATCTCCGTCCCAGAAAGAATGAGCTCACTCTTTCTGCAATGGTGGGAGTGTATTATAAAATGATGTTTTTTGTCCCCGTGTTTGCACTAGTGTATGGTAAGGGGGAGGGATGACAAACTACATTTAGGACTCGCTTTCCGCTACTACTTCGCATTTAAGGATCTCGTCTATCTGTTTGGTACTTCTGATTGAAGGGCTGGTGTAAATGGGGTACATGATAGTGGAAATTTCAAATTTGTACTACCATTGCTGCTGAAGGTCATTTTGTTGTCTGAAAAATACATGATAGAGGTTGTTAAGTTTGATACGGGATGCATATATTGTTTGCTATACTCCTTAGGCGTAATTTTGTTGTTGAAACTTGAAAACACAGATTGTTTGATAGGGTTAGAAGCCTCAGGTTTGTATAATTTATTGTTGAGATCAATCCCTTGAAGATATACCTTTGGTTCATTTTAATGTGGGTAAACCAATTTTAATTTTACCTGCCACTGCCACCATTCTAGATGTCAACAAATATGGTATGTACACCCAATTTGCTTACTATGTTACGTTATTAACTTGTTGGTTATTTTATTGTCCTAGAAGGCTAATAGATAATTAGTTCTCAAATATAGGTCTGTATGAAGCTAGCTGAAAAGTTTGAAAAGCATCGATTGGTAAAACCTAAGTTAGCTGTGCGAAGGCTTGCCACACCCTTGTGGATGTTTGATGGAATGGACCAGGATGCAGTTCCTAGGAAACAACCTGAGGTGCTGCTACAAGGTCCTGCTTTGATTGAATGTGATAGGGCAAAGCTTGAAAGGAAAAAGAGGAAGGATGAGCGGGCGAAGAGAGGTAATGTTTTCCTTATTGAAAGAAGATGATGTTGATTCTTAATATATGGTCTTCATTGACCAACCACTCCATTAATTGAGTTTTAATTCTGAACCCAATCCTACTCAACTATGATTCATCACCTAGATTGGAAGTTTGTCATTAGTAGAATTGTTTTTAAGCATATAAATTACAACAACCCGGCGTTTCTCAATGACTGTTGACTGGATTTCTGAATATGGTGCTGAATGATATCCAGGTGGTCAGAGAGCAGACTTTGCTTTTGCAAACATAACATTTTAGAAACCCCACATTATTCTGCTGGACGAGCCATCTAATCATCTTGTAAGTTTGTTCCAAGTTGCGCATTTGCTTAAAAGTTACCAGGAATATTTATTTTTTGTCAAATATTAGTAGTGGATATTGATTGAAAAGTGCTGTTTTGCTCGTCTCATTGTTGTGTTTGGGCGTGGGCAGGATTTGGATGCTGTGGAGGGCCTGGAGGCGCTCATCAAAGGTCTTGTCCTCTTTCAAGGAGGAGTTCTCATGGTAAATCCTTATCGTCTCTTGAACCTAGCGCTTAAGTTGTCTGGAAACAGCGAATTAAAAGAGTCCTATAAGTAGTTGATGTGATCTATATAAATTGTAACAACCTGGTGTTTTTCATCGGCCGTTCCATTCAAATGTTCCTTAATGGTGATCTTAGTATACTTTGACCCTATGAGTTGTTTGCATTCTTTAGTAGCACCATGTTGGTGGGCTTGATTTAACTTCAAATCCCCTTTTGTACATGATGTGCTGCTATCCTGTGAGTTTCTGATCTGTTGCTTACTTGCTTTATGCTGACGAATTCCTTCATATTCTACCAGATATAGTAAAGCTGTACAGAATGACTGACTTCTATTTTTTGTCTTTCTAGGGAGTCCCCGAATAGAAACTGGGTTTCTTTGGGTGTACGGTCATACGGGGTATCTTGCACTACAGCCTATGTAATCTCCGTCAGGTATATGTCTCTTTCAAGCGCCATCTTTGGTTAACAAAATGTTTGAGTATACGCGGATGAGCAAGCGGAAAGAGCATGTTTGAACCTAGTGCTCAAGTAGTTGGAAAACTGGAAAAGTTAGAAAGAATTGTACAAGTACATCACAGAAATAGATATATGCACTGTAGCATTGAAAATAAATCTTGTTTGCACTATCTTGTAGTTGATGTGATTTATATAAAGAAGGCTCATAAGTCATAACAAGAATGAGTTTATTTCTTAAATAGAATTGTTTCTAAACTTATGAATTGTAACAACCTGGTTTTTTTCAGTGACTGTTGACTGGATTGCTGAACATGGCGCCAAATGTTATTTTAGGTAGTCAGAAGAGCAGAGTTGCTTTTGCAAAGATAACATTTTAGAAGCAGCACATTGTTCTGCTGGACGAGCCATCTAATCATCTTGTAAGTCTGTTCCCAGTTGTGCATTTGCTTAAAAGTTACCAGATGGCAAGATTGCACCATCTGCATGCTCGAGATTTCCAAGATTACTAGAGGATACTCAAGTCATCCACCTAACCGAGTTGTCTCACCCTTGGTTTTAGCTCTCGTCCTGCAACATTTCTATGGAGGATGTGCAGGATATGGTTGCATATGTGACGATCCAGAATAGTGTGCGCTATGTCTGGCTTATTTATCTTGAGACTTTTTTATAACCGTGTTTAGAAAAAATGGACATTAATTACTTGTACCACGAGAACGATTGGGTGTTGACGAGGGTTCATATAATAGGCAATGAAGCCTTCAGAAATATAGTAGATCTGTTGATAATTCAGCTTATCTCCTCCTTTGGTTTTCATGCTTCGTATTATTACTTATTACAGAGGGGGGATTTCTTTTTTATGGAACCAGATTTTTGACATTCTGTGTTGTCTTATTTATATCGTGTTTATAAAATCCTCTTCTTTTTGTGTTTACTAGTATAACACGCATGCCTGATGCGCCTGCCATTCCGTTCGTTTCATAATTTTGTTTTCGTGTAGTAGTCACTGGTCAAAGTCAACGATCAACGCCAAGTGGTGAAAACTCATTTCATGCTAATCTGCAAAAATAACTACAACAACTCGATTTTTCATTTAATAATTTTTCAATCATAAATATCATTTTACACCACGAATGTGTTTTCTAAGGCAGAAAGACTTCTCTATACATAACATTTTTTTTTTTGTGTATATTACTTTTTTTTTTTTTTTATAACGGTGCCTTTAGTCACTAATACTTTCGTGTTGCTACTTGACACTCCTCTAAAGAGAGCAACATACAATTGACCATGGCTGAAAACATGTTCAGCAAAAAAATAACTGTGTTTTCGGTTGTTTGCCCTTGCGCCTTGTTGACTGTAAAGGCGAAACACAAACGAATAGGAAATTGTTTACGTTTAAACTTTTATTTGAAAATGTACAAATTTAACATTGAAATTAAAATCTCCCAACTTTTAAGATGTCAAGCCTGACCTTAATTTCAAAGGTCAAATCATAGTCTGCTAACAAACAATACAGATATATAAAAGTGGAAATATATAGACATAATCCAATACAGTGTAAAAATGGTTAGACAAATGGCTAAGTTGGCATGAATCAATCAAGTAATTAACAGTCAGACCACTATGACATTTTTTATAGAAGTCGGCCAAAACCACATTCAGAATTCTTCATTGTCGTCACATTAAATGCAGCTTGGATGTAGAAGAACTTTTACGGATTCTCATTTGTAGTATCCAACCGTAGCATTCCACTTGAGCAGCTTTTAGCTATGAGATCACACACAGCAACCGATTTCCGAGAGTCAAAAATCAACGGAATTCAGCTCTAATATGAGGCCCGACCGCTTCCATGCCGGCCTTACTGAAAGCATGCCGGCTTTATTTTTGAAAACTGTTTTTAAAAATTGTACCAAACAGGCTCCTAGTATTTTGTAAAAAAATTATTTTTGATTTTAACTCCTGAGATCAACTTCCTCTTCTGGAATAACTATCTTGAGTAACATGTTGTTTGTATTTTTATGACTCAACTGACTCGTCCAGATCTTCATTGTATTTAGCTCAAAAATTGTTAATTAAGACAAATATTTTGATTCCAGCCATATAGAGTTGGGTACAAAATGATACCTGACTCAATTATGTTTAACAATTAGGCACAAAATGATACCAATTAGGTACAAAATGATACCTGAGTCAGATATATGAGCCGAGTCAGACCTCGAAAAATTTAGTGCATTTGAATTTATAATTATCAAAAAAAAAAAACAATTGATTTGACATCCGACTCGGACCAAGTCGGTTTCCGATAGTAAGTTAGACCCAAACAAACCAGGTGTAAGTTTATTCAAATACTTTTTACTGTTCTGATTCGATCGCTTGATCTTTTAACAATTTAGTCCTTTAAATTCCTAACACTCCCTTTGTTAAATTGCCCTTCCACTGGCAAACATAAAATACTCTGCATTTGGGATGTAACGAGATTTGGTAGGAAAGTTGTTCAAGTTTTTACATTGGGAGAAAATGAATGGAGGACAATAGATGAGTTACCACCGGTTAAGCCATTTGGAGAAGCGGTTTACGCAAACGGCTCAATTTACCGGAGGAATTGTGGCCATAAATTCTGCAAACCGCCGGATGTTGAAGTCATTTTGGCATTTGACGTCGGAACTGAAAAGTTCAGGGTGATTCCAATCCCAGACGTTATTGTTAGCTCTCATAGGAATCCAGAAGTAAGTCGGAGGGCCGAGTATCTCCTAGAAGCAGACGTACACATAGCTGTCATTGATAGGTTAGATAAGAATGTGGTGAGGTTGTGGAGATCCGACGATGACTACAGACTGAGGTGACATGGTTGGGACAAACCATTATACTTCCTTTCGAATGCTCATTTGGAGAGCGATTTTATTTGATTATCGTCAAACCATGGGAAGCAAGAGACGTGGTAACTCTCTACATTGATATGAACACCTTTCGAGACATCAATCAAAATATTTGCCTGTTCGAACGAAAGAAGAAATTGAAGATCAGAAACAGTTGTGGTAGCTTTTAGTGGAATTATGTTACTTATTTGTTGTTTATCTTATGATTTTTTTTTATCTTCAAATCAAATGGCCTCCTTTTTTTTAGTTGAATTATCTATTTCTGTGATACTCAGTTTTGAGTATATTTAAGTATACATAGTTGGGTAGTCTGCAGGGAGCATTTCGGATAGGTTTATTGTGATAACGTTGTTGTAAAGTCTTTATTCGGTTGCAACAAGTAAAATCTTCTGCAGTTTATTGATGGCCTATTTCTGTGAAATGCGGAACATAAGAGCAGTTCCTATGGACTCAACCTCCCACTATGAACTCAACAAACATGAAAAATTGATGTTTGTTGAGTGAGATGGATCATGTAGCGCGCGCGCAATGGAAGGCCGGGCGAGCTTGGCACCAACGCTGGCGCTTTTCTTTCTAACGGGCATTGTTATTTCACACGCCAGCGTCTTTCCTGAAAGCGTCGCGTTTGACACAAAAGCGCCAACGGCTCCTTCCATCCTACGGTTGTTGATCCTTTTTGTTCCCCTATAAATTCAGTTCATCTTCATACTTCAAACTCACACCTCTAATTTTTCATCTCTATAAATTTCATTTCTAACAAATATGGCATCCCACAACAACGATCACAACAACGATCACACCAACAAACACCACAACAATCACAACAACAATCACAACAAGAAACACCACAATCACAACCAAGAAACACAAGAATTCGTGGTGTCAAGTATACGATGGATTAAGACGAGTCATTTTGCAGAAATTATGTATTATATACATTAGATGACATCAATGGTATTTATCAAGAAAAAAAAAACTTTTTATGATAAGATTTTACAAAAAAAAAAGGGTGAAGAAACAGGTAACCCCAATAGACGTGATGGCGATGGGTTGTCTCATCGTTTTCACGCAATTTCAGCTGCAGTTAGTGAATATGTAGCTTTGGTCACTCAAATGTGGCACAACAGAAGAAGTGGTGAAGGCGAACCGGATGTGAAACGGAGATGTCGGGAAGAGTGGCAAAGATCCCACAAAAAAGGCTTCCAACATGAAACTTGTTTCACCATTTTGAGGGTGCTTAACAAGTTTAATCCATACTTGCTGGAAGGTAATCAAGTGCCTGCAAGATCACTATATGGTCCAATCACGCAGGATTTTCAGAATGGAGGGCATGTTTCCTCACCTAATGGAACTCCAAGTAGTCAGGAAAACACAACACTAATCTAGACGTTAACACCAACGTTAAGAGAAGAAGGGGAGGGGGTCAGAAAGCTGCAAAAACAGCGAGATACGCATCCCAACGAGCATTAGAAGGAGGTTCAAGCAAGTTCAACTATGCTGATCACAAGGAATTCGAGATGCAGATAGAAGCAGATAGAGCCATGGACCGTGCCATTGCTATAAATAATCAACAAAAAAGTCGTCTTTCGCGAGAACAATACTACAGGGATTGTAATCTAAACAAGTTACTCTCCTTGAACACTTCAATAATGAATGAACGACAACTTGCTGCATGGACTAAGGGAATGGATGCGGCCGAAGCTCAACAAGCCGCGGCGGAACAACAACAAGTCGCGGCCGAACAACAACAAGTCCCTGAACAAGTCCCCCCTCAACAAATTGGCCACTATGTTAATGTGGGAGAAGACGAAGATGATGCCTCGGAAGAAAACGAAGATGAATATAGTCTTGATAACTGATTTTAATTCTTGTTTAATTTAATTGTACTCGTTTATTTAAAATTACTTCTAATATAATTGCCTCAATTTTAATTTTAAACAAACAACTTTAAATTAAAAAACATATTAATTAAAATAAACAACACTAAATTGAAAATAACATCTATCTGCCTCTCCCTCTGCCTACACTAAATTGAAAATAACATCTATCTGCCTCTCCCTATGCCTCTGCCTCCCCCCCCCCCCCCCTCCCCGCGCATCGTCTCTTGCTCATTTTAAAGTCCAAAGATTCTTAGTTAGATCTTGTCTTAGTTGTCCATAGATTCCCCGGTTTTGGAGTCTGTCAATGGCAAGTCTATATTCTCTTGTCGGACGCCCATGCTCCACCACAAGATCGGGTGCCAAATCTTCATATGGAAAACTAGTCCAGGTTGGGTCACGCCTGGTTTCTTCAATGACCATGTTATGCAGAAAGATACAAGTCAGCATAATTTTGTTCATTTCTTTAAGATCAAAAAAGCGTGTCGTCCCAGCTATGATGGAAAACTTCCTTTTCAGTATGCCAAAAGCGCGTTCAACATCCTTTCTGCATTTCATTTGTTGGGTGTTAAAGTACTTCATATCCTTCGAAGTCGTCGGTCCAAAACCTATTTGTTTATAAGCTTGAACCATAGTTGACCATTCAGGATAGATTCCATCTGCTAGATAATAACCTTGAGTGTAGTGATGACCGTTGATGGTGAAATTATAGTGCGGCGCGATCCCATTTATAAGATCTTCAAACAATGGTGACTTATACAAAACGTTGAGATCGTTATTTGAACCCGGGAGTCCAAAAAAGGCATGCCAAAACCAACAATCATAGCTAGCTGAAGCTTCCAAAATTATAGTTGGTTTTAGATAATGACCCTTATATTTGCCTTCCCATTCAACCGGACACGCATGCCACGTCCAGTGCATGCAGTCAAGACTACCTAGCATTCATGGAAAACCCCTCGCAGTGTTTTCATCAGTTATTCTTTGAACATCTTCCTGAGTAGGCTTTCTTAAAAAGGTTGGACCAAAATGCTCGACAATTGTTTCGCAAAACAATTTGAGATACCTAAAGGCGGTTGTTTTCCCAATAAGGATGTAATCATCTGTGGAATCAGCTGGTACCCCATAACATAGTATACGGAGGGCCGCAGTGACCTTTTGTTCGGGACTAAAGCCTCGTACATGTTGTGAATCATACTGATAATTAAATATAGGTTGTACCTGATAAAGCTCGGCAATAATCCTTTGCGTCAAGTTGCGGCCCATGCGGAATCGTCGTTGAAAATCCTCATCGGAATAGACATAATCATGATCAAAATAATCATGCATCATCTTTTCGTGGTAAAAATGTCGATCTCGCCACGTCCATCTTCTAGTCGCAACTTCATATGGCTCTAAAGGCTTTGGTATGATCCCGGATTGTAATTGCAACATAAAATTTCGCCTTCTTCTATCTTGATTTGCATCTTCATCCATTTGATGCAAAAACTCCATACACATTTCTTCCTCTTCTTCATACAACATTTCATCCATCTCCATATCTTCCTCAGAAGAATCAAAATCAGAATTCATGGTTGAAAGTTGAAAGAAATTGAAATTAAGAAAAGATTGATTGGATGAAAGATTGTTGTGAATTTGTGTGATCAAACTCGAGCCGTATTTATGGAGGTAGAAACTAGCCGTTCAGGTGACCGTTTAAAAGCAGTCGTTGGCGACCTTGGTTCAAAAGCCAGCGTGTCTCTCAGAAACGCCAGCGTTTCTACAACGAGCGCTAGCGTTTTTCCTTCAAACGCCAGCGTCTGTACTTCGTTCTCGCGCTTGACGGTCAACCGCCCAATGCTTTACCATAGTGGAAAAGCCAGTTTGGCCATCCACTTGGCTCAACAAGAAAATGGATTTGGGCTGGTCTTGGGATGTTCAATTCTTATGCAACTTCTTATCTCTTTTTTTTTCTTTCTTTTTTTTTCTTTTTTGATTCATTTTTGTTATATTTTCCTATACTTTTTCTAAGTAGAGGAACGGCTTTCTTGAGCAGATGCTTGAGAAAGCAAAAACTATCTTAAAGAACTAACTGGTTCAGGAGGAGTACTAATCTAAATGGTTGCAAAAACTATCTTAAAGATTTTTCTTTTGCCAAAGTAGAATTTCTAAGTAGAGATTACAATGATTTAGCTGACACAGCTTCTAAGTTTTGTAGAAGAACAAGAACTCAGGGTGAATGGTTGGGCACTGCCCAACTTTTCTCTTCAACAATCTGTAATCTTCTTCTTTAATATATTGGTTTGTTTTCTAGCAAAATTAAATAAAAATGTAATAACAAATGAGAAGAGAAAGAGACGCAATAGGGTCTTTTTGTTTCATATCTTATCATGGAGGTTCATCACCAATTCATGGGCGTCGTCAAGTAGTTTCCAAACATCCAAGTGCCCGGCCATGTTGTTGCATTCTCTTATTATTTCATCCATGCTGCTGTACATCTCTATGATTAGTTTCCTACGCTGCAGTACACAAGCTGCAATCGCATAAAGCAACAGGTCTTCTGTTGGTGGGGCCTTGTACCTTATTCTCCCCCAGGATGAGTTGCTTCCAATTCTAGCCCTGATAGCCGCCTGGTCTGCCCACATTACCTCCCACAGACATACTGTTTGCTCAAATGTAAGCTCTCGTCTGAAAAGAACCACCACCATCCTGTACACAAAAAAACAGTCTTCAGCCTGCATCTTCTCTAGATGTCTGTAGAGATGGGAATCTTTGAACTTTATAATCTTGGCAACAGTATTCAACTGCCTTCTGATTCCGACTTCGTCAAGCCTGAAGTTGTGCCTGGCTTTCTTCATGAATCCCACAAAGCACCAAAAAGCCTCATAATCCTCTTCTACCATGGCAACTATAGGTGACAAAAGGTCGCTCATTCCCTGACAATATCCAATCTCGTTGTCGTAGAGTGCATAGGCTTCCAGTATTGCAACTAGGCGCGCTGCATGAAAGACTCTACAGGGTTCCAGGTGGTCATAGTCCTTCAACCCCAATGCCTCTGCTAGACTGTGCGCCATGTCCTTGGACACAGCAGCCTGAGTTGGAGAGTAAACAATCCATTCCCCATTGGTCCTCACAGCATCGAGTCGAATGATTCTCTGCCATGTCTCGAAGTCTTCATCTCTATGGACTTTCGAACCGGCTGCCTTGGAGGGTGAAGATTTTCCATCAGTAGACTTGTCAGGATCATTTTCATCACTACTTTCAATAGCAGCAGAAGTCTGCCTACTCTCAGGTTCTTCAATTGAATCTGAGTCGGATGATTCTGTACCAGCTACAGAGACATCAACGCTTGTAATTCCACTTTCATTGTTGTCTGAGTAGGCACAATGAGGGGATTGATCCTGAACCTGGTCATGTGAGTCCTCACACTCAGGGCCCTCTTTAACAGCAGAGGAGGATTCCTCAGCAATAACATCTTTTAAAGCAGGTGAATCTGGATCTTCGACAATACTCTCACTGTCCCCACTATTGTCTGGTACAGTGGTTGCATTCTGTTTAACACGCTCATCATCAATGCGCTTTAAAAGATGTTTGCACTGTTTCCGCAACTTCTCAAACTGTTTTCTGCATCAGGGAAAAGCGAATCCCCAATCAAAATCATATAGATTAATTGAAAGAAGATACCAAAAAGCATTTTAACATTCACATGATTCTACCTGAAGCACTGAACCAAACAATAACAGGAATAACAAGAAGTAGACAATTCTACCTCTTTTGCCTTCTAGTGATCTCTCTTTCTTCTTTAGTGCTGCTAAGGTCATAACTGCAGAAAGATAGCAATACAGAGGTAAGTACAGCAAAGAAGCTGTATCATTTAAAGACAGGATTATAACATTATCATCACCAGCAACAAAAGTAAAGTTTCTTAATGCAACCACACAATCTAGCCATTGAAAATTACAGATTTTATTGATCCTGCCAACTGGTTGTGTTTGTTCACAAGAATATGGAAGACTTAGGATTATCCTCTTGAATTTGATGTCTGACTAGCATGCTCCTAATGCTCGATACCATCTATATAATCAGGATATACGGCATACTAATAACCTAAATACCCTTAGCTCAGATTATTTTGGAAGTTCTACTACCCATGTAAAACTGTCTCGTATTGATAACCTAGATGCCATGGAACAGCAATTCTCCCTATGCTCAGGTTCATAAACTTCAAGCATCGTGAAATTTCTAAAAGCAAGACAAAGAATCTATTATAAGCGCTATCTTGAAATGCACAGCAAAGAAGAACAAGGTTAAAAAATGCTTACACTCCAAGGAGAAATGGCCAAACCTCGGCCCTAATGCTTGGATCAACACCCTGCATCGACAACGAGGAGTGAGAACTAACAGCAACAAATATGAATCACAGAAAGGTCTGCATCAGTGAAGCTTAAGATAAGAAACCATAGCATATGAAAGAACTGAAATGACTCACACCACTCCAAACTTTTTTCAAAAACTCAACTCCACCATCACTGAATTTTCCATCTTCGTCAAATAGATTTTTCCAAACTTGAAGTAACTTCATAAACACCTTTTCGGAAAGTTTTAACTTTTGGTTTAGTGGGATTACTACTGAATTCTAATAATAAGTAGTTGGGATTACTGCTGAATCTGATTCTATTTCAATTTTTCGCACTCAAATATTTAATCGGGTGTAGTGTGTACATGTATAGCTGCTGCCAAGTTGTTGCGTCCAAAACAGCAGTCTATAGAGAACAAAAGCTCAAACTTGTAGAGGAATGAAGTTTTTCACAAGTGGACTGACAGTTTTATGAACTACTAGCAAACTACCGGTCAGTGTGCGTTAAATACAATGCTAAACAACCTGACTACGTATGACTTGTTGGGTTGTCCATGCTATTTAGGAAGGTCCAACACGCATAAAATTTTCATTTCTTAACACATACAATCAACCTTTTTATTCGAAAATAAATTCAAAGATTAATCGAAAGCTTTAAGTAATGCCAGTGTTTAAAAAAGCATATAGCAGCATATGGAATAAGTGAAATAACTCACACCACTGCGAACTTTTTTCAAAAACTTGACTCCACCATCACTGAATTTCCCGTCTTCGTCGAATAGATTTTTCCAGTGTTGATTCGAAAGTGGATGTTTTCTTCTCCTAAAAGACCATGGTGATCTTAAATGCCCCCTGAAAATGAAGGAGGTTCAATTACAACCGCTAATCATCTAAATTGGACTAGAGAAGGAACAATAATAGTGGAGCAATTCAAGATCGGATCTCAAATAAGTAACTAGGTTTATAATTGTTGTCGTCTAATTTAAATCCTAATCAAATAATTTGATTGTAAATTTGTTAATTTAGGGGTTTTTGTTAATTACCTGCGAGAGTAAACGATGGTGGCAGCCAAGGCAATACCAGCCATGGCTGTGACTGCAACTGCTATTCCAACATTATTAGGTTGCCAGGCGTTAGTACCACCAGCACCACCACCGAAGATTCCACCACCACTACTCCCTGCAACAAACAGTAATCTCTTTAACCCTTCCCTACCACCGCCGCCGCCGCCTGTATACCACTGAGCCATCGATAAAACCACCGCAACCACCGCCACAGAGAACGAGAACAATAATAATGAAGATGATGATTTGGGGTTGTCCACCACCACCATTACCAAGTGAAACTTCCCCCTTCTCTCTCTCTGAAAAAGTAGTAACTGAGTTTGATATAATACTCTAATCGATTTGGGAGTACGGGAGTGAAGGTGTTTCAGTTGCATCATCAACCGTTAAATGTTGACAAGTGGTGTGATGATGATGATATCAAGGTGGACTTGGTAACATTTGACCGTCATTGTATCTGGACGGTGGACATATTCCTATTGGGTATTGTCACAAGATATTGATTGATTTGGTGTAGTCAACTTTGAGTACCTCCCAACACACCTTATCATAATTCTTTAGAAACCCATAGCAAATGGAAAACCGATAATAATTTTGCACAACTATAATGATTTCAAACGGATTTATGAATAACAGTGTCCATTGTCCAATCTTAGAGAATTTATTTAGCCTGGCGTCATTAGGGGCGACCCTGAAATAATAAGGGCCGATTCTTTTATTCCCAACCCATAGACAAGGTTATGGGATGTCCAAATTTCCGGAAATTACCTAAGTGCCCTTACACAATCGTCAGTTAGTAAAGTGGTATTATCTACCGATTACTAAAGTATAAAACTAGAAATGGAACTTGTGGCCGTTAGCAATCGGTAGATAGGTGAAGTTCATAAACAACTTCATAAACTGCCGATTACTCTGACCCAATCTCGAAATTTTTGCCAACTTATTAATCGGACGTTTGGTGAAGTTCGTATACCACCTATTATTGTAGTTTCCAAATTCGAAAAAAACAGAGATTTTGGCAAATTGGCAGATATCTATGATCACTACCCAATCCCGGAGAATACCCTTCTATAATCGGTAGTTAAGTATAGAGTTATGTCTACCGATTACTAGTTTGTTTAAGAATGGGGTATTGCCATAATCGGTAGCATAATAACATATCATATCTATCGATTGTTAAAGTAGAAAACTCAATTTTAACGGTTTTGCAAAAAAAATGAATTTGGGGCAACCGTCTATAATCGGTAGCAAATGAACATCATATGACTACTGATTGTATAATTGCAGACACGAGCTTGTGGAAGATTAAAACCACCCAAAAACCATTTCATTTTCTTTATTTTCTTTTCAACTATTCTTCTCCTCTTCTTCTTCCCTTTCGATTATGGAGAATAAAAAAAAAAATCCCCCCTTCCCAAACTTCAATTCATCGCCGAATCAAAAACATCGTCCATTCTTGATGGGTGTCGTAGGCTTAACAAATTAATAATCTTATTTCCACACAATTAACTGGTAATATAATGGAAGTAAGGATCGTTCCCATGAAGAGCAATGAGTTTTAGTTGTCAAAGTGTCACAAATGGGGGGTTTTGTTTTAGATTTCAATAAAGTAAATAAAAGCAATTGAAAATAATAAGTTGTAAGCAATAGAGAGATGTGATTGAGGAATCCTTCTTCGTTAATAAACTATCAATGAGTTAATATATTCATCTATTCGTCATTAATTATAGATTATCACCAATTGTAGAATAACAGGTACGCTTAGCTATTCCCAAAATTCCTTATATCACTGGATAACAGGTACGCTTAGTTACCAGATTCTATTCGTCTGAACCACCTTGAGGTACTCTTACAAGATGTAATTCAATCGAATGCTTTAGGGTTTGTGAATTTAGGTTTGATCCTAGTAGTTAGACTCAGTACACTCGGTCTACTTGCTAGGGTTGTGTTTACACGCGATTGCTTTACAGAATCCCTCTGCAAGGTTTCACGTTCTCTACTTGTGTAAGGAATTATTCAACAATTACGGATATCCTAACCCTTACTAGCAATAGATTCAATCAATAAATATATTCAGTTGGCCACCTAAACAATCTATCAATCAATCATAAGTATTTTAATAGTGATAATCATATGAAGAAATCAAAATAGATTCATATATTAAATCAAATCAAGTTTACAACTTAGAATTCATCCTCAATCAATAGGTGTTTAGCTACTCATGGATGTAGAAACATCCATGATATACATATGAGAAAAGTTAAGAGATATCTTTACGATTGGTGAATCGCTCCAAATCCCTAACTCTTGCTCCGTGTGTAGTTTCTTCTCCCCAAAATCTTACAATTTCGTGACCTCTTGATGTGATATCATTTTACAAAACCTAATACATTTTTATAGGTTTACATTGCTTGGTATTCACGTATCCTAGTCGGTTAAGGAACCTGACCCTACAAAAGTAGTAAATAAAGACACTAAACATGGTTCGGGAATTTTTGGCCTCCATAGGTATGCGTACGGGTATGCGTACCTAAATTTCAGTAAAATCCAGGGGAAATAAGTTAAATCCAGGGGACATAAGTATGCATACCCGTTTGCATACTTTACTGTCTTCGGTATTCGATAAAAACTCGTTTTGGCCACAACTTCTCCGCCCGAACTCGGAATGACCTCATTCTTTTTGCATTATTTTTATATTTCAATTCTATTCAAGATGGTGATGACAAATACTTAATTTGAATGAGTTAATCTCGGTCTTTAGCCCGTGTCTTGATTTTGAGTGTTTTGCTCCTTTTCGTCGCACTTCTTCAACATCTCTTGGACTTGGGCACTTGGATACCTGGAATACTTCTCTTCCTAGCTATTTTCAGCACTTTGTAGATCCTTTTTGGATAATCCACCTAATAGAGGCAAATAAGAGAAAACATGAGTAATAATACGAAAATATGCAAGAATAATAGCTAAAACAAGTATGGAATAGACACTAAAATCATATGAATTATGCACTTATCAAATTCCCCCACACTTAGACTTTGCTAGTACTCGAGCAAACTAAAATAAAATAATACTAAATACAATAACTCCATGTCGTCGAGAATACGGTTACACTTAGCATGTATAACAAGCCTTTAAACCCCTAGGTTTCCCTAGTGAACGAGTTATAGTCTCGTGTGGGCTTACAAGAGGTATACCCACAAAACCTACTCCAATTTCTCTCCTTGGAAGAACCACTAAGGATAGACACAAAGTAGAAAGTCAAATAATTAGCCTGCATAAGTTCTTTAGATGCAAACATCCCACATACATTCCAATCATCACACATAAGCAATTACTTACATGTGACATTCAACCTGATTGCAAAACTCTACTAAGATAGTCATCGTACTTGCTGCAAAGTTTGTCACAACACTCGCAACTGAAATCACATGGATAGATAGGAAAATGGAAATAGAAAAGTGAAGTGTGCAATTGCTGACTAAAGTGAAAGATGTTACCCACAATACTTGTATGAATGTCGTCAAAGGATTCTATTTATAGCGCAATAGTTGAGAGAAGCACCCATTTAACTCGACCACATGATTATATACTCTAAGCGCATGTTCCTTTTCAGCAAGTACGTGATAGTTGCCTTGGATCCTGCATTCCACTCTTTTTTAGGCGACGGAGACAGGGACAACATTTCACACATACTTATATCCAAGTGTCAAGAACCTCATCAATAGTCTTTTTGACTTGCTATATAATGATGATAGTTTTTTTTTCATCGACTACATGATTAGTCCTCAATTCCGGACCTATCATTTATTAGTGTCGATGAAGAGGAGCCTTATATATATATATATATATATATTTTACGGCTCACTCTTTATGAGTGTAAGACAATTGTCTATGGGGCTTTTATGTACTCAACCAATGATTACCTTGCTACAACATCCACGGCAGTATCAGGATCCCACCAAATCACTTTAGAGAAACATAAAACTGCAAAAATAAAAAGAAAGTGATTCAGTAATGATTAATTGCGAGGATGAATCTTTCAAACGACTACCATAGCTGAGTTTCACATTCAATTATGAACGTATATATTTAAGGATTATAGAATGATAAAGTGGAACTCAATCTACAGCTGTAAGAACTGTTTCAACCTAAAAAGGTTTAGTGTGTCATCCTAAATAGCTCATAATTAACTTCAAAAGATGAAATCTCAAGAATGCAAGAAATCTAGGGATAAGTTTGTCACTGGCATGGATAATAAACTAGATATTTTCATTCCCTTATGCTTAGGAGGAAGCATAGAAACAATATCGACGCTCTATGTGATAAAAATGGAAATTGGTATAATGATAAATATCGTATTAGCAATCTTTTTACTAACCATTTATCCTCTGTTAGGTGTTCTACCAATCCTGTTTTTGAATATGATACTTTTGATTGTATTCCTACTATTCTCTCTCACAGTGACAATGAAAGTTTGATAAGTACTCTTTTTAAGGAGGAAATTGAATCTGTTGTTAAGAGTATGTCTGTTTGGAGTTCACCTGGTCCAGATGGGTTTTACCAAACCTAACGAAAGCATGTTGGTAATGATGTTATAAATTTAGTTCAGAGGATTTTTGAATCTAGATTCATGCCTAGGAGTCTGAATAAGACTTACATTTCCCTGATCCCTAAATGTAAAGAGCCTAAAACTCCTTATGATTTTAGACCAATTGATTTATGCAATACATCTTATAGATTATTTCAAAAATGATGGCTAACAAAAGTAAGACGTTCCTTAAAACATGATTCTCCATATCAAGAAGCTTTTGTCCCCAGTAGATCTAATCATGATAACATTATAGTTTCCCATGAAATGATTCATACTATGCAGCATAGAGAATGATATAGTGGCACTATGATCCTTAAGTTAGACCTTCCAAAAGCATTTGATGGTTTAGAATGAAATTTTCTCATAAATGTTTTGAAAAAGTTTGGTTTCTGTGAAGATTTTTGCGATCTTATTTACCAATGCCTTTCTACTACCAGCGTAAGTATTCTTCTAAATGGTTCTCCTCGTCAACAATACCATCTTTCTAGAGGTGTAAGACAAGGAGACTGGAGACCCACTTTCTCCTTATCTTTTTATCATTGCAATGGAATATCTTTCTAGAAGTTTTCTTATTGCAGAAACTAATAATATCATTTCTGGTGCGAAAGCTGCTAGGAGAACCCCTTCTATATCTCATCTTTTGTTTGCAGATGACATCCTTATTTTCACTGAAGTAAAATGGACAATGTTTATGGTATTCTGGATATTATAAAAAAAATTGGTATATATCCAGGTCAGCTTCTAAACTTTCAATAATCTTGTGTCTATTTGAATAACAATATGAGTCCAGGTGCTTGTGAAGATTTAGCTAAAACTCTGAACATGAATATTGTAAGTGATTCTGATATATACCTTGGGGTTCCTCTTCTTGTAGGTCAGAAGAAACAAAAAGCTTTTAATCCTATTCTTCAATCTTTTGAGGCTAGATTAAAACAGTTGGTGCAGTATTTCTCTAAACCAATCTGGTAGATCCACTTTGGTTAAGTCTGTTCTGAATGCTCTTCCTAAAAATCTTATAGACAAACTTGATTCTTTGCAAAGAAAGTTTAGGTGGGGACATAGAGGTAATAGAGGCATTTGTTTTATTTCATAGATGAGTCTTTGTATTTCAAAGTCTTTAGGTAGTCTTGATTTTAGAAATATTTTTCCATAACTTCGAATAATTATGGGTGTTACAAAACAGAAAAATATTTTGGGTCTGACAATAAAAATAACATTTTTTCTAAGCCTTTTCCTAATTCCCCTTTATCCATGGCCAAGGATGGGCCCGTGAATATCACTCAAAGGCCAAAAGAATAGCACTCCATCATCTGGCAAATTTAAGTGCCGACAAAAGGCCGGCAGTATGGCATCTAACTCTGATCTGGTTATTCTTCTTTGAAGCCGGCTTTTTTCTGTTGAACATTTAGAATTTGTCTCACTTATGAAACTGAAACTTATCGACATTTGGATTTGATATTATTCTCTCTATAAAAAAGGAAAAAAAAAACGACCACTACATCCACTCTTTCAACTCAAAATCCCAAGCCAAAAGAAAGAAAAATGAGGGGTTTTGGAGTACTAGTGCTGGGTCTGGCTGCACTTAGCTTCACAATTACTTGTAATGGTGCATTACAAACAGGATTTTACCTTGAAAAATGTGGTGAAAACAACGTCGAAGATATCATTAGAGACGTCGTCGAATCCAGATTTTCAAAAGACCCTACCATCGTTGCTGCACTCCTTCGCTTGCATTTCCATGATTGTTTCGTATCGGTAAAATATATTCGCAAGTTCCTCATTGATGTTCTTCATTACTTACATCTTTTTGTTCATTAACATGTGCTCTTGTGATTGAATATAAGGGATGTGACGGGTCCCTGCTCCTAAATGGCACTGATGCTGAGAAGAACGCAGGCCCTAACTTTAGCGTAAGAGGTTACGATCTTATCGACGAAGCAAAAGCTGCAGTCGAGAAAGCTTGTCCTGGAGTCGTTTCATGTGCTGATATTATAGCTGTAGCCACCAGAGATGCTGTCTTCATGGTAACAATTGCTTAACTGAGTGCGCGGACACAGACACAGACACACAGTTGTAAATCTCTGGAGGTCGTAAGTTTACAATGAATTCTTGAATATGAATGCAGGCTAAAGGACTGAACTACAAGGTTGAGACAGGAAGAAGGGATGGCTTGGTTTCTTCAGCTGATAATGTTGATCTTCCCGGTCCTTCAATTACTGTGAAGAACGCAATCGCGTTATTCAAAAGAAAAGGACTTAATAAAATGGACATGGTTTTGCTCCTTGGTAAGTATTATATATGCAACACAATCATATGTAGTGCGATTATGTTTCTAATTGTGCCTGTGATTATTATTTTAGGTGCTCACACCGTCGGAGTCACACACTGTTCCTTTATCGGAAATCGGCTCTACAACTTCAACAACACAGGCAAAAAGGACCCAACCATGGAAGCTTCACTATTCAAGTCATTGTCAAAGACATGTCCAAGAATCCCCAATGATTCTGATAGTCCAGTAGCACTAGACCAAACCATTAACAGTACGAACATCGTAGACGACGGTTACCTGAGACAAGTCAAAGGACGGCGAGGAATTCTTCAAATCGATCAAAACATAGGATTAGACGCATTGACAGGGGATATAGTTCGCTCATTTGTCAATGGTCCACTGAAGAATTCGTTCCAATCTCGATTTGGTGGCGCTCTGATCAAAATGGGTCGTGTTGGTGTTCTTACTGGCAAAAATGAAGGAGAAATTAGAAAAACTTGTGGAGCTGTTAATCCTAAACCAACATCCTCTAAAACCTTATCATTTTGAGAGTTTTTCATTTTGGTTTTCTGTTGTTGCAATTTTTCAATTCCTGTCTATCAATACTAGTTATTGAACAAAATCTAGTTATTGAACAAAATGAAATGAAAACAAGCAACCTGAAGGCGAATCAGAAATAAAATTGATTGAACACATAAAACCTGACAAACAAAAGCTTCTTTTCTGTTTGTGATGAAAGACAAACAAGAGTTTCAAGTGTTTGATTTTATTCCTGAAGTCTACAGAACAAAAGAAAATCACAAAAAAAAAAAATACGACCCATATTGGCCAGTACAAGCATAGTAGAAGCCGGAAAAGGAGGATGTGTTTAGGTCCTGTTCTCAGATTTAGAAGTAGTTGGTGGAGTAAAACTTCTTCAGGAAGTCAGAGGCACGTAGATCCTTAGTCCCAACATCCTGCACAAGTCCTTCGTTCCCCACCACATATTGCCCAATGATATGATGCCGTTGTTTCGCGTGTTCAACAATGTTGTTTAGTTCTTCCATTCCCTTGAACAGAAGCATGTCTATTACCTACATATCAGTGAACAAATAAAACGGAGAAACGTGTTAGATTCGAGATACAAATGTTTTGCAAAATCATGTTCTATGACAACATATCGAGAGTTGCAGGCAACAAACTTAGCGCAGAACAAATCAAAAAGTGAAACATATTAAATTCGAATTATGAAGTTTTGCCAAATCATGTTCTATGACAACTTATCGAGAGTTGCAGGCAAACAAACTAAGCGCAGAACGAATCAAAAAGAGAAACATTTTAAATTCGAATTACAAAGTTTGCCAAACCATGTTCTATGTCAACTTATCGAGAGTTGCAGTCAACAAATTAAGCACAGAACAATTAGTCATGTGAACAAAGCTGATTGACATCCCTTGCTTCCCAGCCCTGCCTTCAAGGGAACTTGAAAACAAACCAACAGCTAACTCATGAACATTTGCTTTAATACTTAATTCTGTCACTGCTTAAAAGAACTAACTACTGTCAAGAAGGTCGACAAACAAGAAAAATGAGGAAACGAAGCAGAGTTAAGCTAACAAGCAAAAGTTGTGAAGAAAGTGAAGAGCTCTCCAAAAAGTTTGGCATGCATAAGGCTATAATAATTCCATCAGCGCCTATCGTTCCGATTCGTTCAGCAGTAGCATTATCTATTTTCTGAAAAGGAGTTGAGTTGTTTTAACTCAATTAAATTCTGAGACATTGTAGTGGTGCCTAGTGTGTACGTGCGTGCTTGTGTCCAGAACAGCAGTTCAGTCAATTCCTAAGATATACAGAAACTTTCACGCTCACTGACAACGACTTGAAGCTGGATGCTGTAATGTACCAGTGTTAAGTAATAGGAAAACCAAGACATTCTCAATTTTAATGACTACAGTGTAACTAACTTCCAAAAAAGTGAATACAGGAATTCTTAGATCACAGAAAGGTAGACAGACATAAAAGAAAAAAGACGTGGCATTATTAGATCTTGAATCCCAGCAACAAAATCTTCAAAACCAGAAATTTAGAAATCAAATTTGTTGCCAAATCTTAGTGTTTGATGAGTGGCTAAGATTCTATAGACATTATAAGGTGTCCTGTTACGTAGGTTACCAAACACAACATATGTAATACCAACGATACACATTGGAATATTTAGAGTCTAGTTAGGAGAAAAATAAAGCATTGGAGTATTAGACCACTTGATTAAATATCACAGAGAAGGAATCGGGGCAAGACACAAGGTTTACATAACTGACACTTCAAAATCAAGAGTCAAAGCTTGAAATTGCATATCGGCAAGATTCAATAAGTGAACAACACCAAGAAATTTTAACACAGGAAATATCACAAAAATAAATGTCAACAAGAGTCTTTGACATGAATATCCATCCATCAAGCTATACCCTAAGTTCTGCAGAAACTTTCAATCTCATTGACGACCACTTGAAGCTGATAATGTACCAGAGTTGATTAAAAGAATAACGAGGACTCACAATTTCAAGGACTACAAAATGTAAGTAACTTCCAATAAAATGAAAGAACTTCAAACACAACAACCTGTAACCAACAATTTACATTGGAATACTCTAGTTAAGAGAAAAGCGAAGCGTCAAAGTATTAGACCACTTGATTGAATATCACAGAAAAGGAATCAAGATAGGACACAAGGTTTACACTCACACCTCTACATCAAGAGTTAAAGCTTGAAACTGCATATCAATAAGTGAATAATACCCAGAAATTTTAACAAAGGAAATACCACAAACAAAAATCTCAATAAGGGTCCTCACAAGAATATCCATCAGGCTGCATTACCCATTTCATCCTAGAAACGAATTATACCAACGCTCTGGCACTACTATCTAGTTTGCAGCTTTTGCTACTGCTGTAACTACTTCGTAAGGTCCACAAACCACCCAAATCAAACTAGGTTTTCTACTGATTATTACCGTATTACTAGAAGTCGCTGCTCAATAGATCAGTCTACACAACGTTGATTCCGAAAATGAAACAAGTTCTTGCATTCAAAAGAAAGATAAGATGATTACAGGGTTTGGAATTGTTTTTCTCAACAAGGTAGTCACTAGAGGAAACAAGACTGAAATAATAGAACCTCAAAAAACATACAACCAGATATGAAAATTAAATCTTCAACCCCAAAGTAAGTTCATCATTCTTTTAGTTCCATAGACATTAAGATTAGCAACAAATCACACTGGAATTTTTTGAGTCTAATTAAGAGAAATGAAGTGTTGGAGTATTGGACCACTTCATCAAATATCACAAAGAAGGAATCAGGGCAAGGCACGAGGTTTACATAACTCAGTCTCACACTTGTGCTTCAAGAGTTAAAACTTGAAATTGCATATCACCAATTTCAATAATTAACACCCTGAGATTTTAACACAGGAAATATCACAATACAAAAATGTCAACGAGGGTCTTGACATGAATACCTGTCCATCAAGCTATAACCCATTTTATCTTAGAACTGAAGTTCTACCAAGTAACATCACTCCTATCTCTTTAGCAGCTTTGTGCAGCTGCCAGAACTACGTGAAAAGGCCCAACATTACAACCAACCAATATTGCTAGACATACATAGTACCCAATTAAGAGATGAGTGAAGTGTCGGAGTAAAAATCTTACACTTCATTACATATCACAAAAAAAGAATTAGGGCATGAAAACAAGGTTTACATAGCTCACACTTGTACATCAAGAGTTAAAGCTTGAAATTGCATATCAGAAATTGCAGTAAGTAAATAACACTCTGACATTTTAACTCAGGAAATATCAAAGGTTTTCACATGAATATCCATCAAGTTGTAAATCATCATCTTATCGTAGAACTGAAGTTTTACCATTGTAAGACCCTTTTTTGTTGGCTGCTACCAGAACTGAGTGATATGGACCAACAACAAACTAAATGAAGCTATATATCCGCCAAATTGTGCCAATCACTACTAGATATACTTGGTACCTATAGCTCAGCCTTCACAATGTTACTTACAAAAACTTCAATGGAAGATAAGATAATTACATGGGTTGGAAGGATTTTCTCAACAATGTGGTCACTAGAGATATACCAAGTATATATTCAAGTCAAGGAACACAACCCTCCAACCACAATTATTAACACCTATAAATTTTACAAAACTGACACTTGTACGCCAAGTGTTAAAGCTCGAAATTGCATATCAGCAATTTGAATAAGTGAATAAGAATGTCATTGTTATCTATAATCAAGCAATATGACCCAATACAAGAATGTCAACAAGGGTCTTGACCCCAATATCTATAATCAAGCAATATGACCCATTTTATCCTAGAAGAGTTCTACCAATGTAGCATCATTGTTATCTCTTTAGCAGCTATGTGCAGCTACCGGAACTACGAGAAATAGTTCAGTCTTCAGAATGTATGTTTCCTCACCTCTTCCAAACTCGATGAATTTGGTGGAATTTTCGTTTAGAAGCATTTCTCAAAAATACCCAATATACCCAATCAAACCTGGATTAGAACCAATATTCCTAGACATACTTAATACCCAATAGCTCAGTCTTCAGAATGTCAACAATGGTTTAGAAGCATTTCTCAAAAATGTAGTCACTAACTATATATTGAGCTAATGAAAATTCTCAAATAACTATAGCCAAATCATTCAAAGAACCCAAATTACGAAAAATGAAAAAAATTAGTTGTACCTTAGGGTTAGTGATGGATGCATTCTGACGGATTTGAGAAGCAATAGAAGAACGAAGCTGAGCAGCAGTAGTAACATCATACAGATTGTAAATCTCCATAACTGATGGTATCGATCTACAAGCACTCCTGAAGAAATCAAATGTACGTTTCCTCGCCTCTTCCAAACTCGATGAATTTGGCGGAACTTTCACTGCTCTCATTGTAAACGCCATCTTAAACTAAATTCCTCAATAAAAAAAACTACAAACAAACACACAAATCAAATCATAAAATCCCAGTAATTTCATCCACAATCAAGAACCAGATAGAGATGGAGAAAGAAACAATGAAGTCACCTGAAAGAAATAGAGATCGATTTTTGATTTCGGATTTGGGGGAAGAAGTACCCAAAGAAGAAATAAAAATAGAAATAGTGATACCCGAACGGGTACTAAAACCCGATGACAAATAAGTTGAAGCCCATATAAGGCCCAGGTCCAAACCTAAGGTGAAACCCTAGCCCTAGGTATATCATTCTTTTTATCTTCTTCTCTGGATTTTTTTTTTTTCTACTGCTGCTGCTGCGGGGAAGAGAAAATAGAGAGGAAGGAGATTTGAGGGAATCTGTGAGTGAAGAAGATGCAGATATTTGTGAAGACACTTACTGGGAAGACGATCACCTTAGAGGTAGAGTCAAGTGATACTATTGATAATGTGAAAGCTAAGATTCAAGACAAAGAAGGGATTCCACCAGACCAACAGAGATTGATTTTTGCTGGTAAACAACTTGAAGATGGTCGTACTCTTGCTGATTACAACATCCAGAAAGGTATCATTTCGATAAAACTTTTTTTTTTTTTTTTTTTTTTTTTTTTAAATTTTTATTTTGATTTTGTTCAATTTTGAAAGTATTGATTTGTATTTGTGTGTGTATTTGTGGGAATGAAGAATCGACTCTGCATCTTGTTTTGAGGCTACGTGGTGGGATTATTGAACCATCTTTGATGGCTTTGGCAAGGAAGTACAACCAGGACAAGATGATTTGTCGCAAGTAAGTTGCAGTTGCACACTTACTTACTCCCCTTGCATTATATTAAAGTTTTTAAGAAAATGAGATTATAAATGATTTATGATCATGTAAAAGGTAGGCCATGTATGAATGGCAGAAGATAATGAGACTGATTAGCATATAAGACTGACAATTGAACTTATGCTATCATCTGAAATGTTGAATGACAGAATATTGTTTAGCAGGTAAAGTCTTGTAAGACTGATAGTGAGTTGGGAAACGCAAATTTGTTATGTATTTGTAATTGAACTTATGTTGTACCTCTAAATCAGTGGTCAAGCATGCTAGGATGTAATCTTTACCGTCTTTTGTATTACTTGTACTACCCTTTTATACAACTGTTCGTTATCAGGAAAGAAATTTAACTTTAGAATTCAGATTTTTTATTTTCATCCTTATTGTGAAGTTTTGAAATGTATCTGCTCAAAGTACTGTAATGTTGTGTGTTTGTTGTAAATGATGTTATTTTGATATTCTAAGTAATGTGATTTTTGTTGCAGATGCTATGCACGTCTTCATCCTCGTGCTGTCAACTGCAGGAAGAAGAAGTGTGGACACAGCAACCAGGTATTAGTTTTTGGACATTTTTGATAGATTTTGACATTTATTTCCCATTTGTGGTTTGTGGGGTTCTTGATATTCTTTAAGATGATGCTCGAAATAATTTGTGTTTCGGTTTGTTTGTTTGAATTGCAGTTGAGGCCAAAGAAGAAGATCAAGTAGATGCTATCCTGAATTTTGGTGGGTGCAGAGCCAGAGAATTTGTTTTATAGCTTCTTAGTTGGTACTTTTACTTCCAGACATTTGAACGTTGTGTTTTTAGTCAAGAATATCGTTCAACGCTTTATAACCCACTCTGCTTATAAGGCTGCCACCTTATATTGTTTTAGATCTTTTTATGAATATATCGACTTTCTTAATTCTGTTTGAAGCATTGTCAACTGTTAACTGCTTTTTTCGTAGTAGCTTTTGCTTCTTGCTGTTTGCCTGATGAACTTCAAGTCTACATAACCCTTATTTACCAAGATTTGTTAGTAAGAATAAAGCTTAGCTTAATATGGTTTTACTGAAGAGTGCAATAAGGCTTGGCTTGATAGGTCTGTGCTTCACATTGCTTATCTTTTACTTGTTTGAGTCAATTTCAAGCCTTAGGCTAAGGTCAATGCGACGTGGCTCATACTTGGTAGTTAGAAATGTAATTTGGAAATTTGAAACGACTCCAATATGTGATAGTTAGTTCGGAAGTCTGAACCATAAGCCTTAGGCTAAGCTTAACGCGATGTCAACTGTTAACTTCTTTTCTTATAGTAACTTTCGCTTCTTGCTGCAAACAGCAATCTCTTGCATATGTGCCTATGGCTATAGCCCATATTGCCATGACTTGTTTATATGAATTATGCTTAGCCTGTTATGTTTTTACTGAAGATTGCAATTAGGTTTGGCTTGGTAGGTTTGTGCTTCACATTGCTTATCTTCTACTCCCTCCGTCTCACTATTAAGTGACCTATTTACATTTAGACTTTGTCCCATAATAAGTGACCTATATCACTAAACAAGGAGATATTTCTAAAATTATCCTTTTAATTCATTATAAGAAATATAAGAATTATGCATAATTTGATAGGCATGTTTATATTCGTTACGTAGGTGTTTTAAAATGCTTTTCAATGGTATGAGGTTTACGAATATCCGTTCAAAATTTCACTAGTTATCATCCATAAGGGTATAATTGTAAAAAATGCTTAAAACTACTCTTTTCCCTTACTTGTCTTAAAAATTGTGCAAACTTGAACTAGGCCACTTAATAGTGGTTTGTTTCGTAGTTTAAATGATTTTTTTTCCCTAGCCCTAGTAGTATTTGAAAGCTTATAAAGAGGCAATGCATCGAGAAGACATTTCTTTAGTACTATAGAAACAACCACACTATAGACAAAGAAAAACTAGTGACGAAAATTAAGCAAAATACTTAGCAAAACAAATGACAGCCGTGGGATTTAAACCCACGCCCTTCCGAAATCTGGCGCCTTCGACCACCCGGCCAAACTGTCTTGTTGCTTTATCAATTCTTTCTTAATTTCCTATTGTATGCATATAGTTCACTGTTGTGTTTCTGGTTCAACGATAACACCTTTTTGAATCATAGTGTGTGATATCTATTTCTCTATCCTATTAAGAGTTTGTTAAATCACTACTAGTTTGTTTCTATGGACTGACATAAATTTCATATACAAGGGCGGTACTGTTTACTGAACCTAGCTAATTACTAGGGCATGTTATATCAAATCCTAAAACCATGTGCAAGTGGTGGTTGTTATGACCGTCATTATCTCTATCTTCAGTTAAAGCTCATCTTAGTGACTGCTTTGTTGTAAAGCTCTCATGGAGTGTCCAGCACATCTTGTTAACATCAATTCAAGTTCACTTGTTTATCCACTCGTAGCTATATCCCATTTCTCCTAAACGACAAAACAAAACCACTTAACAACGTGGTGCTTTCTTGTAGATTTTATTCTCAACAAGTTAACATCTTTGAACCTGAGATGTTCAATTCTTATATATTTCGTCTTCAGTTCATCCGAACGAGAAACTAAGGTCCAACACTAGTAATCTTTGAACCTGGGATGTTCAAATATGATATATTTCATCTTCAGTTCATCCGAACGAGAAACTCAGGTCAAACTGTAGTAATCTTTGAACCTGGGATGTTCAATTCTGATATATTTCATCTTTAGTTCATCCGAACGAGAAACTCAAGTCCAACTCTAGTAATCTTTGAACCTGGGATGGTCAATTCTGATATATTTCGTCTTCAGTTCATCCGAACGAGAAACTCATGTCCAACTCAAGTAATCTTTGAACCTGGGATGTTCAATTCAGATAAATTTCGTCTCCAGTTTATCCAAACGAGAAACTCAGGTACAACTCTAGCAATCATCGAACTTGGGATGTTCAAATCCGATAAATTTTATCTCCAGTTCCTCCGAATGAGAAACTTAGGTCTAACTCTAGTAATCTTTGAACCTGGGATGCTCAATTCTGATATATTTCGTCTTCAATTCATCCGAACGATAAACTCAGGTCCAACTCTAGTAATCTTTGAACCTGGGATGTTCAATTCTGAAATATTTCGTCTACAGTTCATCAGAACGAGAAATTCAGGTCCATCTCTAGTAATCTTTTAACCTAGGATGTTCAAATCTTATATATTTCGTCTCCAGTTCATCCAAATGAGAAACTCAGGTCTAACTCTAGTAATCTTTGAACCTGGGTTGTTAAATTCTGATATATTTTATCTCAAGTTCCTCCGAACGAGAAACCCAGGTCCAACCCTAGTAATCTTTGAACCTGGGATGTTCAACTCTGATATATTTCATCTTAAGTTCCTCCGAACGAGAAACTCAGGTCCAACTCTAGTAATCTTTGAACCTGGGATGTTAAATTCTGATATATTTCATCTTAAGTTCATCCGAACAAGAAACTCAAGTCCAACTCTAATAATCTTTGAACCTGGGATGTTAAATTCTGATATATTTTGTCTTCAGTTTATCCGAACGAGAAACTCAGTTCCAACTCTAGTAATCTTTGAACCTGGGATGTTCAATTCAGATAAATTTCATCTTCAGTTTATCCAAACGAGAAACTCAAGTACAACTCTAGTAATCTTCGAACTTGGGATGTTCAAATCTTTTAAATTTTATCTCCAGTTCCTACGAATGAGAAACTCAGGTCTAACTCTAGTAATCTTTGAACCTGGGATGTTCAATTCTGATATATTTCATCTTCAGTTCATCCGAACAAGAAACTCAGGTCCAACTCTAGTAATTTTTGAACCTGGGATGTTCAATTCTTACATATTTCGTCTACAGTTCTTCAGAACGAGATATTCAGGTCCAGTTCTAGTAATCTTTGAACCTGGGATGTTAAATTATGACATATTTCGTCTCCTGTTCATCCAAATGAGAAACTCGGGTCTAACTCTAGTAATCTTTGTACCTGGGATGTTCAATTCTGATAAATTTAGTCTTCAGTTCATCCGAACGAGAAACTCAGGTCAACCTCTAGTAATAATTGAACCTTGGATGTTAAATTCGGATATATTTCGTCTACAGCTCATCCGAAAGAGAAACTCAAGTCCAATTCTAGTAATATTTGAACCTTGGATGTTAAATTCTTATATTTTTTGTCTTCAGTTTATCGAACGAGAAACTCAGTTCCAACTCTAGTAATCTTTTAACCTGGGATGTTCAATTCAGATAAATTTCGTCTTCAGTTTATCCAACGAGAAACTCAGGTACAACTCTAGCAATCTTCGAACTTGGGATGTTCAAATCTGATAAAATTTATCTCCAGATCCT
Organism: Papaver atlanticum; assembly: GCA_023531105.1. Classification (NCBI taxonomy): domain Eukaryota; kingdom Viridiplantae; phylum Streptophyta; class Magnoliopsida; order Ranunculales; family Papaveraceae; genus Papaver; species Papaver atlanticum. The sequence continues at coordinate 439,668 of JAJJMB010013564.1, read as the reverse complement.
CCGAATGAGCAACTCAGGTCTGACTCTAGTAATCTTTGAACCTGGGATGTTCAATTATGATATATTTCATCTTCAGTTCATCCGAACAAGAAACACAGGTCCAAGTCTAGTTATCTTTGAACCTGGGATGTTCAATTCTGACATATTTCGTCTATAGTTTTTGAGAACGAGATATTCAGGTCCATTTCTACTAATCTTTGAACCTGGGATGTTCAATTATGACATATTTCGTCTCATGTTAATCCAAATGAGAAACTCAGGTCTAACTCTAGTAATCTTTGAACCTGGGATGTTCAATTTTTATATATTTCGTCTTCAGTTCATCCGAACGAGAAACTCAGGTCAAACTCTAGTAATCTTTGAACCTGGGATGTTTAATTCTGATATATTTCGTCTTCAGTTAATATGAACGAGAAACTCAGGTCCAACTCTAGTAATCTTTGAACCTGGGATGTTTAATTCTGATACATTTCATCTTTAGTTCATCCGAACTAGAAACTCAGGTCCAACTCTAGTAATCTTTGAACCTGGGATATTCATTTCTGATATATTTCGTCTCAAGTTCATCCGAACGAGAAACTCGGTCCACCTTTAGTAATCTTTGAACATGGGATGTTCAATTCTGATATATTTCGTCTTAAGTTTATCCAAACGAGAAACTCAGGTCCAACTCTAACAATCTTAAAACTTGGGATGTTAAAATCTGATAAATTTATCTCCAGTTCCTCCGAATGAGAAACTCAGGTCTAACTCTAGTAATCTTTGAACCTGGGATGTTCAATTATGATATATTTTGTCTTCAGTTCATCCGAACGAGAAACTCAGGTCCAACTCTAGCAATCTTTAAACAGGGGATGTTCAATTCTGATGTATTTCGTCTTATGTTCATCCGAACGAGAAACTCAGGTCCAACTCTAGTAATCTTTGAACCTGGGATATTCAATTCGGATATATTTCGTTTTCAGTTCCTAAGAACGAGAAACTCATGTCGAACTCTAGTAATCTTTGAACCTTGGATGTTAAACTATGATATATTTCGTCTTTAGTTCATCTCAACGAGAAACTCAGGTCCATCTCTAGTTATCTTTGAACCTGGGATGTTAAATTCATATATATTTCATCTCCAATTCATCCAAATGAGAAACTCGGGTCTAACTCTAGTAATCTTTGAACCAGGGATATTAATTTCTGATATATTTCGTCTCAAGTTCATCCGAACGAGAAACTCGGTCCAGCTCTAGTAATCTTCAAACTTGTGATGTAAAAATCTAGTAAATTTCATCTCCAGTTCCTCCGAATGAGAAACTCAGGTATAACTTTAGTAATCTTTCAACCTGGGATGTTCATTTCCGATATATTTGGTCTTCAGTTCCTCCGAACGAGCAACTCAGGTTCAACTCTTGTAATCTTTGAACCTTGGATGTTCAATTCTGATATATTTCGTCTTCAGTTCAACCGAACGAGAAACTCAGGTCCAACTCTAGCAATCTTCAAACTTGGGGTGTTCAAATCTAATAAATTTTATCTCCAGTTCCTCCGAATGAGAAACTCAGGTCTAACTCAAGTAATCTTTGAACCTGGGATGTTCAATTATGATATATTTCATCTTCAGTTCATCCGAACGAGAAACTCAGGTCCAACTCTAGTAATCATTAAACCTTGGATGTTCAATTCTTATATATTTCTTCTACAGTTCATCCGAAAGAGAAACTCAGGTGCAACTCTAGCAATCTTTAAACAGGGGATGTTCAATTCTGATATATTTAATCTTCAGTTCATCCGAACAAGAAACTCAAGTCCAACTCTAGTAATCTTTTAACCTTGGATGTTAAATTCTGATATATTTTGTCTTCAGTTTATCGAACGAGAAACTCAGTTCCAACTCTAGTAATCTTTGAACCTGGGATGTTCTATTCAGATAAATTTCGTCTTCAGTTTATCCAAATGAGAAACTCAGGTGCAACTCTAACAATCTTCGAACTTGGGATGTTCAAATCTGATTTTTTTTATCTCAAGTTCATCCGAATGAGAAACTCAGGTCTAACTGAAGTAATCTTTGAACCTGGGATGTTCAATTCTGATATATTTCATCTTCAGTTCATCCGAAAGAGAAACTCAGGTCCAACTCTAGTAATCTTTGAACCTGGGATGTTCAATTCTGACATATTTCGTCTACAGTTCTTCAGAACGAGATATCCAGGTCCAGTTCTAGTATTCTTTGAACCTGGGATGCTCAATTATGACATATTTCGTCTCATGTTCATTCAAATGAGAAACTAAGGTCTAACTCTAGTAATCTTTTAACCTGGGATGTTGAATTCTGATATATTTCGTTTTCAGTTCATCCGAACGAGAAACTCATGTAAAACTCTAGTACTCTTTGAACCTGGGATGTTCAATTATGATATATTTCGTCTTCAGTTCATACGAACGAGAAACTCAGGTCCAACTCTAGTAATATTTAAACAGGGGATGTTAAATTCTGATATATTTTGTCTTATGTTCATCCGAACGAGAAACTCAGGTCCAACTCTAGTAATCTTTGAACCTGGGATATTCAATTCTGATATATTTCGTCTTCAGTTCCTAAGAACGAGAAACTCATGTCGAACTCTAGTAATCTTTTAACCTGGGATGTTAAATTATGATATATTTCGTCTTTAGTTCATCTCAACGAGAAACTCAGGTCCAGCTCTAGTTATCTTTGAACCTGGGATGTTCAATTCTTATATATTTCGTCTCCAATTCATCCAAATGAGAAACTCGGGTCTAACTCTAGTAATCTTTGAATTTGGGATATTCATTTTTGATATATTTCGTCTCCAGTTCATCCGAACGAGAAAATCGGTCCACCTCTAGTAATCTTTGAACATGGGATGTTCAATTCTGATATATTTCGTCTCCTGTTCCTCCGAACAAGAAACTCGGTCCAGCTCTAGTAATCTTTGAACTGGGATGTTCAATTCTTATATATTTCATCTTAAGTTCATACGAATGAGAAACTCAGGTCCAACTCTAGTAATCTTTGAACCATGGATGTTCAATTCTGATAAATTTCGTCTTCAGTTTATCCAAACGAGAAATTCAGGTCCAACTCTAGCAATCTTCAAACTTGGGATGTTCAAATCTGATAAATTTTATATCCAGTTCCTCCGAATGAGAAACTCAGGTCTAACTCTAGTAATCTTTGAACCTGGGATGTTCAATTATTATATATTTCGTCTTCAGTTCATCCGAACGAGAAACTCAGGTCCAACTCTAGCAATCTTTAAACAAGGGATGTTCAATTCTGATATATTTCATCTTATGTTCATCCGAACGAGAAACTCAGGTCCAACTCTAGTAATCTTTTAACCCGTGATGTTCAATTCTGATATATTTCAACTCAAGTTAATCCAAATGAGAAAATCGGGTCTAACTCTTGTAATCTTTGAACCTTGGATGTTCAATTCTGATATATTTCGTCTTCAGCTCGTCCGAACGAGAAACTCAGGTCCAACTCTCGTAATCTTCGAACTTGGGATGTTCAAATCTGATAAATTTCATCTTAAGTTCCTCTGAATGAGAAACTCATGTATAACTCTAGTAATTATTTAACCTGGGATGTTAAATTTTAATATATATCGTCTTCAGTTCATCATAACAAGAAACTCAGCTTCATCTCTTGTAATCTTTGAACCTGGTATATTAAATTCTAAAAAATTTCTTTTTCAGTTCATCCGAACGAGAAACTCAGGTCCAACTCTAGCAATCTTCGAACTTGAGATGTTCAAATCAGGTAAATTTCATCTCCAGTTCCTCCGAATGAGAAACTCAGGTCTAAGTTTAGTAATCCTTCTACCTGGGATGTTCAATTACGATATATTTCGTCTTCAGTTCCTCCGAACGAGCAACTCAGGTCCAACTCTTGTAATCTTGAACCTGGGAATTTCAATTCTGATATATTTCGTTTTCAGTTCATCCGAAAGAGAAACTCAGGTCCAACCCTAGTAATCTTTGAAAAGGGAAAGTTCAATTGTTATATATTTCATCTTCAGTTCCTCCGATCGAGAAACTCGGGTCGAACTCTAATAATCATTGAAACCAGGATGTTCAATTCTAATATATTTCGTCTTCAGTTCATCCGAACGAGAAACTCAGGTCGAACTCTAGTAATCTTTTAACCTGGGATGTTCAATTCTGATATGTTTCGTCTTACGTTCATCCGAACGAGAAACTCAAGTCAACCTATTTTAATATTTAAACCTTGGATGTTCAATTCTGACATATTTCGTCTCCAGTTCATCCGAACGAGAAACTAAGGTCCAGCTCTAGCAATCTTTGAACTTTAGATGTTCAATTCTGCTATATTTCGTCTCCAGTTCATCCAAACAAAAAACTCAGGTCTAACCCTAGTAATCTTTGAACCTAGGATGTTCAATTCTGATATATTTCGTCTTTAGTTCATCCGAACGAGAAACTTAGGTCCAACTCTAGTAATCTTTGAACCTGGGATATTCAATTCTGATAAATTTCATCTCCAGTTCCTCCGAATGAGAAACTCAGGTCTTACTCTAGTAATCTTTTAACCTGGGATATTCAATTCTAATATATTTCGTCTTCAGTTCATCATAACAAGAAACTCAGTTCCAACTCTAGTAATCTTTGAACCTGGGATATTCAATTCTAATAAATTTCGTTTTCAGTTCATCCGAACGAGAAACTCAGGTCAAACTCTAGCAATCTTCAAACTTGAGATGTCCAAATCTGATAAATTTCATCTCCAGTTCCTCCGAATGAGAAACTCGGGTCTAATTTTAGTAATCTTTCAACCTTGGATTTCAATACTGATATATTTGTTCTTAAGTTCCTCCGAACGAGAAACTCAGGTCCAACTCTTGTAATCTTTGAACATGGGATGTTAATTTCTGATATATTTCGTCTTCAGTTCATCCGAACGAGAAACTCAGGTCCAACTCTAGTAATCTTTGAACTGGTGATGTTCAATTCTGATATATTTTATCTTCAATTCCTCCGACCGAGAAACTCAGGTCGAACTCTTATAATCATTGAACCCGGGATGTTCAATTCTTATATATTTCGTCTCTAATTCATCCGAACGAGAAATTCAGGTCAAACTCTAGTAATCTTTGAGCATGGGATGTTCAATTCGGATATATTTCTTCTTCAGTTCATCCGAACGAGAAACTCAAGTCCAACTCTAGTAATATTTGAACCTGGGATGTTCAATTCTTATATAGTTAAACTTCAGTTCATCCGAACGAGAAACTCAGGTCCAACTCTAGTAATCTTTTAACCTGGGATATTCAATTCTAATAAATTTTGTTTTCAGTTCATCCGAACGAGAAACTTAGGTCCAACTCTAGCAATCTTTGAACTTGAGATGTTCAAATCTGATAAATTTAATCTCCAGTTCCTCCAAATGAGAAACTCAGGTCTAACTTTAGTAATCTTTCAACCTAGGATGTAAAATTCCGAAATATTTGGTCTTCAGTTCCTCCGAACAAGCAACTCAGGTCCAACTCTTGTAATCTTTGAACCTGGGATGTTCAATTCTGATATATTTCGTCTTTAGTTTATCCGAACAAGAAACTCAGGACCAACTCTAGTAATCTTTGAACAGGGGATGTTCAATTCTGATATATTTCATCTTAAGTTCCTCCGAACGAGAAACTGAGGTCAAACTATAGTAATCATTTAACCCGGGATGTTCAATTCTGATATATTTCGTCTTCAGTTCAACCGAACGAGAAACTCAGGTACAACTCTAGTAATCATTGAACCTGAGATGTTCAATTCTGATATATTTCGTCTTACGTTCATCCGAACGAGAAACTCAACACCAACTATTGTAATCTTTAAACCTGGGATGTTCAATTCTGACATATTTCGTCCCCAGTTCATCCGAACAAGAAACTAAGGTCCAGCTCTAGTAATATTTGAACCTGGAATGTTCAATTCTTATATATTTCGTCTCCAGTTCATCCAAATTAGAAATTCGGGTCTAAATCTAGTAATCTTTGAACCTGGGATGTTAAATTCTTATGTATTTCATCTTCTGTTCCTCATAACGAGAAACTTAGGTCTAACTCTAGTAATCTTTGAACCTGAGATATTCAATTCTGATATATTTCACCTTCAGTTCATCCGAACGATAAACTTAGGTCCCATTTAAGTAATCTTTGAACCTAGGTTGTTTAATTTTGATATATTTCGCCTTCAGTTCATCCGAACAAGAAACTCAGTTCCAAATCTAGTAATATTTTAACCTGGGATATTCAATTCTGATATATTTGTCTCCAGTTCATCCGAACGAGAAACTAAGGACCAGCTCTAGTAATCTTTGAACCTGGGATTTTCAATTCGGATATATTTCGTCTTAAGTTCATCCGAACGAGAAACTCAGGTCCAACCCTAGTAATATTTGAACCATGGATGTTTAATTCTGATATATTTCGACTTCAGTTCATCCGAACGAGAAACTCAGGTCAAACTTTAGTAATCTCTAAACCTGGGATATTCAATTCTAATAAATTTTGTTTTCAGTTCATCCGAACGAGAAACTCAGGTCGAACTCTAGCAATCGTTGAACTTGATATTTTAAAATCTGATAAATTTCATCTCAAGTTCCTCCGAATGAGAAACTCAGGTCTAACTTTAGTAATCTTTCAACCTGGGATGTTGAATTCATAAATATTTGGTGTTCAGTTCCTCCGAACAAGCAACTCAGGTCCAACTCTTGTAATCTTTTAACCTGGGATGTTCAATTCTTATATATTTCTTCTTCAGTTCATCCGAACGAAAAACTCAGGACCAACTCTAGTAAACTTTGAATAGGGGATGTTAAATTCTTATATATTTCATCTTCAGTTCTTCCGAACGAGAAACTGAGGTCAAACTCTAATAATCATTGAAACCAGGATGTTCAATTCTGATATATTTCGTTTTCAGTTCATCCGAACGAGAAACTCAGGTCCAACTCTAGTAATCTTTGAACCTGGGATGTTCAATTCTTATATATTTTGTCTTACGTTCATCCGAACGATAAACTCAACTCCAACTATTGTAATCTTTAAACCTGGGATGTTCAATTCTGACATATTTCGTCCCCAGATAATCCGAACGAGAAAATAAGGTCCAGCTCTAGTAATATTTTAACCTGGAATGTTAAATACTGATATATTTCATCTTTAGTTTACCCAAATAAGAAACTCAGGTCGACCTCTAGTAATCTTTGAAACTGGGATGTTCAATTCTTATATATTTCAACTTAAGTTCTTCCAAATGAGAAACTCAGGTCTAACTCTAGTAATCTTTTAACCTCGGATGTTCAATTCTCATATATTTCGTCTGCATTTCTTCTGAAAGAGAAACTCAGGTCCAACTCTAGTAATCTTTTAATCTGGGATATTCAATTCTTATATATTTCGTCTTCAGTTCCTAAAAACGAGAAACTCAAGTCAAACTCTAGTAATCTTTGAACATGGGATGTTAAATTATGATATATTTCGTCTTTAGTTCATCTATACGAGAAACAAAGGTCCCGCTCTAGTAATATTTGAACCTGGGATGTTCAATTTTGATATATTTTATCTCTAATTCATCCAAATGAGAAACTCGATCCATCTCTAGTAATCTTTGAACATGGGATGTTCAATTCTGATATATTTCGTCTCCAGTTCATCCGAACGAGAAAATCGGTCCAGCTCTAGTAATCTTTGTACCTGGGATGATCAATTCTGATTTATTTCATCTCTAGTTCATCCGAATGAGAAACTCGGGTCTAATTATAGTAATCTTTTAACCTTGGATATTCAATTATGATATATTTCGTCTTCAGTTCCTCCGAATAAAAAACACAGGTCCAGCTCTAGTAATCTCTGAACCTGGGATATTCATTTCTTATATATTTCGTCCCCAGTTCATCAAAATGTAAAACTCGATCTAGCTCTAGTAATCTTTAAACATGGGATTTTCAATTCTTATAGATTTCATCTCCAATTCATCCGAACGAGAAACTCTGTCCAGCTCTAGTAATCTTTGTACCTGGGATGATCAATTCTGATATATTTCATCTCCAGTTCATCCGAATGAGAAACTCGGGTTTAATTCTAGTAATCTTTGAACCTTGGATATTCAATTTTGATTTATTTCTTCTTCAGTTCCTCCGAATGAGAAACTCAGGTCCAACTCTTGTAACCTTTAAGCCTGGGTTATTCAATTCTTATATATTTCTTCTTCAGTTCATCCGAATAGGAAAATCTGGTCCAACTCTAGTAATCTTTGAACCTGGGATGTTTAATACTGATATATTTCATCTTAAGTTCATCGAAATAAGAAACTAAGGTCGAACTCTAGTAATCTTTAAACCTGGGATGTTTAATTCTGATATATTTCAACTCAAGTTCATCAAAATGAGAAACTCGGGTCTAACTCTAGTAATCTTTGAACCGGGGATGTTCAATTTTGATATATTTCATCTTCAGTTCGTCCGAACGAGAAACTTAGGACTAACTATCGCAATCTTTGAACTTGGGAAGTTCAAATCTGATAAATTTCATCTCCTATTCCTCCGAATGAGAAACTCAGGTATAACTCTAGTAATCAATGAACCTGGGATGTTCAATTCTAATATATTTCGTCTTAAATTCATCATAAGAGGAAACTCAGTTCAAACTCTAGTAATCTTTGAACCTGGGACATTCAAATAATGTAAATTTCATCTCCAGTTCCTCCGAATGAGAAACTCAGGTCTAACTTTAGTAATCCTTCCACCTGGGATATTCAATTACCATATATATGGTCTTCAGTTCCTCCGAACGAGCAACTCAGGTCGAACTCTTGTAATCTTTAACCTGGGATGTTCAATTATTAAATATTTCGTCTTTAGTTCATCCGAACGAGAAACTATGGTCCAACCCTAGTAATCTTTGAAAAGGGGAAGGTCAATTCTTATATATTTCATCTTCAGTTCCTCCGACCGAGAAAATCAGGTCGAACTTTAGTAATCATTGATACCGGGATGTTCAATTCTAATATATTTCGTCTTCAGTTCATCCAAACGAGAAACACAGGTCGAACTATAGTAATCTTTTAACCTGGGATGTTCAATTCTGATATGTTTCTTCTTACGTTCATACGAACGAGAAACTCAAGTCCAACTGTTGTAATCTTTAAACCTGGGATGTTAAATTTTTACATATTTCGTCTTCAGTTAATCCGAACGAGAAACTAAGGTCAAGCTCTTGCAATCTTTGAACCTGGGATGTTAAATTCTGCTATATTTCGTCTTCATTTCATCCAAACAAGAAACTCAGGTCTAACTCTAGTAATCTTTGAACCTGGGATGTTCAATTATGATATATTTCGTCTTCAGTTCATCCGAACGAGAAACTATGGTCCAACTCTAGTAATCTTTGAACCTGGGATATTCAATTCTAATAAATTTCGTTTTCACTTCATCTGAACGAGAAACTCAAGTCCAACTTTAGTAATCTTTGAACCTGGGATGTTCAATTCTGATATATTTTTTCTTACGTTCATCCGAACGAGAAACTCAAGTCCAACTATTGTAATCTTTAAACCTGGGATGTTCAATTCTGACATATTTCGTCTCCAGTTCATCCTAACGAGAAACTAAGGTCAAGCTCTTGCAATCTTTGTCCTGGGATGTTAAATTCTGTTATATTTCGTCTCCATTTCATCCAAACAAGAAATTCAGGTCTAACTCTAGTAATCTTTGAACCTGGGATGTTCAATTCTGATATATTTCGTCTTTAGTTTATCTGAACGAGAAACTTAGGTCCAACTCAAGTAATCTTTGAACCTGGGATGTTCAAATCTGATAAATTTCATCTCCAGTTCCTCCGAATGAGAAAATCAGATCTTACTTTAGTAATCTTTGAACCTGGGATATTCAATTCTAATATATTTCGTCTTCAGTTCATCAGAACAAGAAACTCAGCACAAACTCTAGTAATCTTTGAACCTGGGATATTCAATTCTAATATATTTCGTCTTCAGTTCTTCCAAACGAGAAACTCAGGTCCAACTCTAGTAATCTTTGAACCTGGGATGTTCAATTCTGATATATTTCGTCTTACGTTCATCCGAACGAGAAACTCAAGTCCAACTATTGTAATCTTTAAACCTTGGATGTTCAATTCTGTCATATTTCGTCTCCAGTTCATCCGAATGATAAACTAAGGTCTAGCCCTAGTAATCATTGAACCTGGGATATTAATTTCTGATATATTTTGTCTTCGATTCATCCGAACGAGAAAATTTGGTCCAACTATAGTAAGCTTTGAACCTGGGATGATCAATTCTTATATATTTCGTCTTCAGTTAATCCGAACGAGAAACTAAGGACTACCTCTAGTAATCTATGAACCTGGGATGTTCAATTCTGATATATTTCGTCTTCAGTTCATTCGAACGAAAAACTTTGGCCCAACTCTAGTAATCTTTGAACCTGGGAGGATCAATTCGGATATATTTCGTCTTCAGTTTATCCGAACGAGATACTCAGGTCCAACTCTAGTAATCTTTGAACCTGTGATGTTCAATTCTGATATATTTCGTCTTACGTTCATCCGAACCAGAAACTCAAGTCCAACTATTGTAATCATTAAACCTGGGATGCTCAATTTTTACATATTTCGTCTCCAGTTAATCCGAACGAGAAACTCAGGTCAAACTCTAGTAATCTTTGAACCTTGGATGTTTAGTACTGATATATTGCATCTTCAGTTTATCCAAACCAGAAACTCAGGTCTAACTCTAGTAATCTTTGAACCTGGGATGTTAAATTCTGATATATTTTGTCTTCAGTTCATCTGAACGAGAAACTTAGGTCCAACTCTAGTAATCTTTGCACCTTGGATGTTCAATTATGATATATTTCGTCTTCAGTTCCTCCAAACGAGAATCTCAGGTCCAA
>JAJJMB010013564.1:401961-428716 GCA_023531105.1 Papaver atlanticum | reverse complement strand
TTCATCCGAACGAGAAACTAAGGACCAGCACTAGTAATCTTTAGAACCTGGGATTTTCAATTCGGATATATTTCGTCTTACGTTCATCCGAACGAGAAACTCAAGTCCAACTATTGTAATCTTTAAACTTGGTATGATCAATTCTGACATATTTTGTCCCCAGTTCATCCGAACGAGAGACTAAGGTCAAGCTCTAGTAATCTTTGAACCTCCAATATTCAATTTTGAAATATTTCGTCTCCAGTTCATCCAAATTAGAAACTCGGGTTTAAATCTAGTAATCTTTGAACCTGGGATGTTCAATTCTGATATATTACATCTTCTGTTCCTCTGAACGAGAAACTTAGGTCTAACGCTAGGAATCTTTGAACCTGAGATATTCAATTATGATATATTTCGTCTTCAGTTCATTCGAACGAGAAACTCAAGTCTTACTCTAGTAATCTTTGAACCTAGTATGTTTAATTCTTATATATTTCGTCTTCAGTTTATCCGAACGAGAAACTCAGGTCCAGCTCTAGTAATCTTTAAACCTGGGATGTTCAATTCTTATATATTTCGTCTTCAGTTCATCCAAACAAGAAACTAAGGTCCAACCCTAGTAATCTTTGAACCTTGGATGTTAAATTCTGATATATTTCGTATCCAGATCATCCGAACGAGAAACACAGGTCAAACTCTAGTAATCTTTGAACAAGGGATGTTCAATTCTGATATATTTCGTCTCCAGTTCCTCCGAACGAGAAACTCTGGTCCAGCTCTAGTAATCTTTGAACCTTGGATGTTCAGTTCTTATATATTTCATCTCAAGTTTGTCCAAATGAGAAACTCATGTCCAACTCTTGTAATCTTTGAACCTGGGATGTTCAATTCTGATTTATTTCGTCTTCAGTTCATCCGAACTAGAAACTCAGGTCAAACTCTAGTAATCTTTGAACCTGGGATGTTCAATTCTGACATATTTCGTCTCCAGTTCATCCGAATGAGAATCTCATGTCCAACTTTAGTAATCTTTGAACCTGAGATGTTCAATTTTTATATATGTCGTCTCCAGTTCATCCGAATGAGAAACTCGGGTCTAAATCTTATAATCTTTGAACCTGGGATGTTCAATTCTTATATATTTCGTCTTCAGTTTCTCCGAATGAGAAACTCAGATCCAACTCTAGTAATCTTTGAACCTGGGATGTTCGATTCTGATATATTTCGTCTTTAGTTTATCCGAACGATAAACTCAGGTCCAACTCTAGTAAGCTTTGAACCTGGGATGTTCAATTCTGATATATTTCGTCTTCAGTTCATCCGAACGAGAAAATCAGGTCCAACTCTCGTAATCTTTGAACAAGGGATGTTCAATTCTGATATATTTCATCTCCAGTTCCTCCAAATGAGAAACTCAGGTCGAACTCTAGTAATATTTGAACCTGGGAAGTTTAATTCTTATATATTTCGTCTTTAGTTCATCCGAACAAGAAACTCCGGTCCAACTCTAGTAATCTTTTAACCTGTGATGTTCAATTCTGATATATTTCATATCCAGTTCATCCGAATGAGAAACTCAGGTCCAACTCTTGTAATCTTTGAACAGGGGATTTTCAATTATGATATATTTCGTTTTCAGTTCTTCCGAACGAGAAACTCAGGTCGAACTCTAGTAATTTTTGAACCCGAGATGTTCAATTCTGATATATTTCGTCTTCAGTTCATCCGAATTAGAAACTCAGGTCCAACTCTAGTAATCTTTTAACCTGGGATGTTCAATTCTGATATATTTTTTCTTCAGTTCATCCGAACGAGAAACTCCGGTCCAACTCTAGTAATCTTTGAACCTGCGATGTTCAATTCTTATATATTTCGTCTCAGTTCCTCTGAATGAGAAACTCAGGTCTAACTCTAGTAATCTTTGAACTTGGGATGTTCAATTCTGATATATTTCGTCTTCAATTCATCCGAACAAGAAACTCAGGTCCAACTCTAGTAATCTTTGAACCTGGGATGTTCAATTCTGACATATTTTGTTTTCTGTTCATTCGAACGAGAAACTCAGGTCCAGCTCTTGTAATCTTTGAACCCTGCTATGTTTTATCAAAACAATGTCAATTTAACATGAAGTCACCCACCAAAATAAGAAAAAACACGATGTATGGAAATTGTTTTCAACCGTTCTTATCTGGATTCATCACTAGTCAAGTTTTCCTTTTAACTTATGTACATAACAAATTAACAAGATTTATCTGAGATTTTAACTTATAGCACAACCACAATTTGCAAATTTACTCACAATAGTTTTCTTTATCGCGGTCATATCCTGTCTCAATTCGATCAGTATCCGCAGCATTGTACTAGTATGATCGTTAGTATGTCCTAGTTGAATCTTAAAGCCATCCATCTCGCTACGAATTTGACCTAAATCATAATCATTTCCTTTCTCACCACGTGCTGCTTTTTCTATACTCTTCGTCTTCCCATCTTCCAAGATCTCATCTTTATGCTCCAGACCATCAGGCGCATTTCTCGGAACACGACCTTCATACTTTCATAACAGACCTTCAGCCTCGAGATCCTCCCACTGTTTATAACTGAGGGGTCTTTCAGCTACCCCAAGAATTACTAACAGTTCTGAATCATTGCGATAACACATCATTTCTTCACTCATATCTGAAAGTGCCACTGATTCACATAGCTGTTGATGTCGAACGACTTCCGAGCATAACACGTCAAGAATATGAGGGCGCCACCCTTCAACTGTATTCTTTGTTCCCCATTCTCCAAGCACACCTAGGAACAACATAAGGAACCAAACCTGCGGTACAAACAAAAAACTATCAAAACAACAATTACCAGATACTAGACATGTAGAAAATATCAGGCCAATCACTCTTACCACCAACACTTGTGGCATTCCTTTTGGCTTGACAGTTTGTTTACTAATAATATTTCCGGCAGTTTCTTTTTTCATTTGAGATTTGATTGCAGAGTCACTTTCAAACAGAGTCGCCTTGTACACCCTTTCGCCTCATGGATAATTGTTGAACTCTGAGAGGTTGTCCACCAAGTGCCACAAATCGTCAGCAATTCCATGGATGTCTTGTGTCCCCAACAAAAACATGTTGACCACATATACTAATGCCACCTTTACCCTATCTTCAACCGGACATGGAACCGGTTCTACGTCTTTATATCCTGCCCGACGGCCTTGCATTTTCTTAGATATGGTTGCACTGTCATCACTTGTTTTACTATCACTGGTTTCTCTGTCAACCTTCTTTACCCGATCCTGTGAGACTGTTTTACAAAATAGAAAGTCATACAAATCCTTTCCTACGATTGCATTATTTTTGGAAAAATACTTTTGCCTGAGTTTTGAGTCTTTTGACACCCCCGATTGAGTGCCAGATTGAGAGTCAACATCGAGAGCTCTATCCCTCAAATCTCAAAATTTAAGAACGGATATCATAGAAAAGTCCGTCTTTTCGAAACACAATTCTTTGTGCTTAACTTTAAAATACATTTCTTCATTTTGACTTCTTTCAGGTTCGACTTTGATCTGCCGACTCATTTGAAAACAAAATATTGCAGAAGACCAACTCTGTTTTCGGGAATGTCCATTAAATGCCCGGTCGCAGTTGTCCTGAAAAAGTATTTCTCATCTTTAGAAAGCACCTTCCATAAGTATAATAGTGTTCCCAAGCTGGAGTAATTGCTCATATTAAAGGCGAGCCCTCGGTTTTTGAGAGAGACAAACCTACTGCGAAACACAATAAAAAGTTGAAAGAAACAATGAATAAGTTACAAATAATTAGTAGATAAGTTCTCAAGACTAAAACATTATCTGAACGAGTATACTCCTCTGCTAGTAGTTCCTATTTTTACCCGTCCTCCACAACTGCACTTTCCACTTCAAAATATAAAGGTCTTCCTCCACTCACTTCCAATTTAATCGACTTCATAATCCTCTTCTTGGTCTTTTTCTTGGGAAGTTTACCAAAACCCATTGATTATACCTACAAATTCTGGATTTCGAAATCCCATCACATATATATTACACAAAACGATTATTGAGGTTCGCCAAATACAAATAATAGACAACCCTAATTATAATACTCATGATTGAATTTACCACTTAATCTTTCAAAAAAACAACCGCCATTAAAAACCTAGTTGTCTAGTATCAAATGAACTATGGATTATCCAGTATTAAATGAACCATTTCACTTAACATGAAATTGACCTTCATCAGAATTAGGGGTTTAAGTAGAATCCTATAAACTATATGAATAATTTCAGGGTTCTCTTAATTGAAAAAATGAAGAAACATCAAATTTATAGGGTTTTAGAAAACTTACTTGTTTGTTTCAGAAATTATCCCCTAATTCAACAGACTAATCGAATTCCACCCCTGATCACAAATTCCAAGGACCATGAAACAAATAAATTGCAGATAATGGATTTTGACCTAGAAAGAAGAACTGAAGACAACTTCAAAATTGGATTTTGACCTAGAAAGATTCACCGAAGATAGTGATGATGACCAAAAAGCTTTTTACGGTTGATGAACACAAGAATTCCAGAAATCTTTGTATAAGTTTGATTATCGCCAGAGCGAGAAATCTATGGATGAGTTTATTGCGAGAGGGAAGAAGTTTTGAGAGAGAGAAATTTCTGATACTGAGATTAATTTTAATATTGATGGGTGTGTATTTTTAATTACTAATTAGTGGTTTTCCTAATCAACACCCGTGTCCCGACACCCACCGTATAAAGGGTATCTTAGCCATTATCAAAATACACATATAGTTTTGGTCAACTATTTGTATTTGTTACAGAAATGGTAAGATATATGGGAATCAATCATATTTTTGGTCATTTCTACGTTCTGTAACAACTAACAACAGTGCAGTTGGTTTCGATATAACACTTTTCTATTTGTACAACAAATGAGAAATCAGTTTCATTGCTTTTTTTATTTGTATTTCTCTACTTGTGTCAAACAATAGCATGTTGTGCAAAACTCACTTGGATTCTAGGATTCATTTCGGTTGGCACTCATCGGCGGATCTTGTACTTGTATTTCCCCCAAATACAAAAGATTGTTTACATTAATAGTTGGCAGTCTATAAATTCTGATTAGCTATTAAATATGACACAATATATGATTCATTCTTCTCGTTTGATATTAGGTTTTCCGAAGATGATCTTCTGGTATTTAATATATCCTCTTTCTTTAATCTTCTTCGGCTTGATTATCTTTCTGTCAGACATATATTGGAATGTACATTAACACCATCAGAATTATTATCTTGTAAGCCAGCAAAAGATTATTCGTTCACCCATTGTACTCGAATACACTGTGCAGACGGCGGTGTTTGTATTAGTTTTCACCGTTCCATCCGAATGATGTATGGAATGTGAATAGGTAGTGTTCATATGATTATTTATTCTTCTATATGTTTGGTTTTCCTTTTGTTTCATTCCCGAAGTACCTTTTATGTGCAGATTTATTGTAGTGGTAAATAAGTGGTAGATACAGGTGGAGCAATCTCAAACCACGATTCACTGAAGAAGGCGTAAAGCAAAGCACTGAATCATCTCATAAGACATCGGCATAAGGAAAGAGATATCTACTAAGCACATGTGAGGCAGGCACGTGTAAAGAAACAACTCAGATGTGATGAAGAGACGCCCTTCGGGAATCGACGTGATAAGTGCACTGACAGAGCACGTGGGTAGAACAGAATAATCTAGTCGAAGTGGGGGCCAGAGAACAAAGGTACCAAGTCGGGTCGGGAGATAAGGTGACGTCGGGTTGGAAATCATCAGGCCACCAACATCGGGAAGGATCATGTCGGGATCTACACTCATCAAGATAACACGAGATCGGGCAATAGACATCGGAGAAGATGTAACCCATCATCCGACTGATACATCGAACAAGATAGATTATAACTCACATTGTAACTTCGTTATATGAGCGTGTTTGCCTATAAATAGAGGGCCTTGTCAAGAGAGAAAGGAAAGCAATTAGTGAGTAAGTGAGAGAATAGAGAGTGAGTATTGTGGAGAGAATCATACTTTGTAATCTTGTGTGAAGTAATAGGATCATCCCCATGGACGTAGGTAATCATGTCGAACCACGTATAACTTGTGTTCTTATAAGTCTCTTACTTGCTTATGTTTGCTATGAGTTCATGTTGTTTGTTGGATGTAGTTATATGGTTTTTTACACCTACATTCTGGCGCCGACTAAGGGGACGATTAACATCTTTAGATACCTTGAAAAAAGCCACTAAAAGAGAGAATCAAAAGCTCTTAAACCATCTATGATGTTAGTCGAAGCTAAGAGAAAAACTATTGTGGTTAGATGTATAAGTTGGTAGATGAATTGAGTATTTTTAACGTTGGGTCAGTAGAGCTTAAAGGTTTGATTTCTTATTTACGATAAATGATGGTTTCTTTTCTTTTAAAGAACTTTGATTTAGGAGTTCGGGTTTAACAAAATCGTTCAAAGGTGTTATTTTTCTAAGTTCTTTTGCTAGTCGAGTTGTTAGAAAGATTCAAAAGCTCCCAAAATAACATCCTTGATGTTTGGTTGAAGCTATATGAAACTTCATCTCGCTGGCTAACAAAGATCCAGTCAAAAAAGTTTGCATCATGGTTTAAAGATTTTGGAACTCGTAAAAATAGTGTTGTATTGTATCACCACTAGTAGATCGACTCAAAATCATTGAGCTGGGTCGCTGGGAAAATAGCCTGAGGTGATTTTTTAAGTGTTTTAAGTACAAACTTATTCTTCACTTTCTGTCGATTTCTCAAGATTGTAAAGTTAAAATGGAAAACCAAAAGAATCCCAAGGTAGAACTATCCTTGAGGAATTCCAAGGAAAAACCATAGAAAGTGGCAAATTATGTTTTCTTCATACCTCCGACATCATTTGAGAGTGGTGATACCATCAGTTTTAGTGAGGGAAGTCACCATATTAAAACTCGGAGGAGAAAGAGGACCCGATCCGATGGCAAGCACTTCGAGGACGGGTATGATTCTGAGGAACCGAACAGTAGCAGGAACCAGCATTCAAGAGGGAGTGACAGATTCGCGACAAGGAAGTAATCACCGACGTCCACCTGAGGAGAATCTGGTACCAGCTGGAGGAATGAAAAATGTCAATGAGGAGATCAACCTGGGCCAGAACGATGACCACACTTTCTTAGAGCGTGTCGAGCCGAGTCAAAGAAGACCCAAGAATATGATACATGAACTAACAGGATCGGAGACTGAGGACGACGAAGAGGTGCTGATGATGCAAGAGGACCGCAGAAGAGCCAGGCAGAATGATGAATATCAAAAAGCTTTGGATCGAGAGGAAGAAAGACTCAGACAAATTCGGTTAGGGAAGAGGAACGAAACCCAAAATCTTCCACCATCAGCACCACCCGTTGCGTCGCCAGTGGCTCCACCTGTTGTACCACCAGTCGCACCGCCAATCGCACTAGGAAACTACTTAAATGGTCATTCTATCCATGAGAGCACGGACCGAACATTGATGGCAATTGTGGCAAACCAGAGAAGGCAAGAAGAATTTATGAGAGAGCTACATAGAAGAAACTTGGCACTTAAGCATGAGAATTATCAACTCTGAAACCGAGGGCCCAGGTCACGAGGATCATCAAGCTAAGGAACCTCAAGCAATCGAACCCGATCAGGGAATACCTGAACGCCACCACCACACCGAGGACGTGTACCTAACCCCAACTGTAGTGCCCCCAAAACTAGCAGTTGACTAATCCAAGAGATTAACTAAATACATAGGAACTAAGAATCTAATTCATATACTTAAGCATTAAATTAAGAAATCTGCTACAAAACTTAACCCAAAAACTAGCCCCGCTCTGAAACATATATATACAAGAACTCCTCTCAAATGATACATATATAATAGTTATTTGGTTTACAAATAGAATATACAACATAATCAACATAGCAGAAGTTAACCAACTAAGGAACTCAACCCTTGAAATTTTCGCTGCGCAACTCTGATCTGTCTCTGAAAATGGGAATAGGTGAGCACATCATCCCTAAAAGGGGTGCCCAGTAGGAATAACATTTAACTTTCAAGTAATCATGGCAAGATTTGGAAAACAATAATGTTTTCCCAAACATTAACAAGTGACCAAGTCACTGAAGTAAACAAACATGTATATGGACAAACTCCCTTTTCAAACAATGTATAATATGGTGTCAACCAGTTACACACCTAATAGCTATTGATATCAGCAATTCCTAACCGGCAATGATGACCCATAATAAGCATAAAAGCTGAATTCATGTAGATATAAATGTGAAGGAGCGTATCATATATACCACAAGTGGAAATTCTTATTTCCCATAACAATTCATGCGACAAACAAACATTACAAGTCCTTTCCAAACCATGGAAAGATTAAAAGAATCAAAAGAATTATCATAATGCAATTTAAATAAAGCATGGAATGCACAAATAGACAATGCATGAGTTTGTTAAGCATAAACTTTTGTAAAAGAAACAACAATGGTTACAAAAGAGTTAAATGTATTCCCACCTCTTTTGATGACAAGCCACGCCTACCTTGAGATCCACGATCCACTGGTTCATCCTTTGAATCGATCGTTGTTAATAACTAACTATTAATCACACACGAACTCTAAGAATCTAGCCACAATGGCTCACACAAGAATCATACAATTCTATCTAACGGTTTTAAGCCCAAGATTCACTAAACAAGCCCACTAGCTAAAGGCCTAGTCCATCTGAATCAACTAATGGTCAACATCTGGTAAGAGGGAGTCAATTAACGGTCACTAACAATCAAGGTCAAGTCAATTGGTCAAGGTCGGATCGAAGTCAAAGTCCAAGGTCAAACGAGTCAACTGATCATGACTCGGGTCTAGTGATAGACGCATTTATGTGTCTATTTTCATCTCTATTGTGTATATTGTTAGTACCTATTTTTGTACTTATTTTGGTATTTTATCTCTTTGTAGGTGTTTTTGGAGAAATAAGCTTTTGCGGGGAAATTGGCTCGAAAAGTTATTGAAGGCACCTGGGAGGACATTTGCTATTCGGACTCTCATTTTGGATAAGGGGTAACTCATTTCCAAGCAACTACTAAACACAGACCGGGACTGGATAGGGGTACTCCACTTCTTCACGGTTTAAAAACTAAAAATTGGCAGGAAAATTTGTTTTCACGGAAAAAAATTTAGGGTTGGAGTTTTGATCGATTTTTATAAAGATTAAAGGGCTGAAATTGATTGGGTTTACTTCTTAGGACTAAACAGGCCTGGTAAAATCTTTGGATTGAACCCAAATTGGCTAGAGATCGAATTAGAGCAAAACAGAGGGATGAGTTTACACGGGTCTGTGATGAATTATTTTTGGAATTTTAGGGAGACTAAAGGCAAGATTTTCTTTCCAAAGATTGGCATCTATCTAAGGAAGAGTTTAGAATCAAAAGGGAAGCTCAGAAACGCATAGAAATTCTAAAACAAGAAATTGCCGCAACTTTGTCGTGAAGAGAAAGGAAGAAATTTTGGAAGATTTTGGAGAGATTTAATCGGTCTTTTTGATATAAATAGATTGGTTGGGTCATATAGAAGGGGTGTCGAAAGTTAGGGGAAGTTTAGAACACCACAGAGCCGAGAAATCAAAGGTGCAGGAAACCGGGTTCTGCTGCTGCTGCTGAAGAACACGAAGAACATTAGACTCACACAATCTGTCGCGAAGAAGTCTTATATTCAACTACAAAAAGCTTTTATCGTTTCTGATTGTAATTGCTTAATACTTTCAGCGACCATTACTTTCCTTACAAACGGCTTTCTGTAACTACAGCTCACCCTTTTTAATAAAAACACCTTATTTGATCAATGAAATCAACTTTTGAGCATATTTCTAATATGAGGAGATAAACCCCTTAGCCGAGACAACGGAGGAAGCCATTGTTCCATGAAAAGTGGTATATTTCTATTTTAATTATTTTTGCAATCTTTTACATGATTATTTACATAGAACTAATATTGGAAAATTGATTTTTATTGAGTGATTGTGATTTGTTTTGATAGAACATGCTTAGTTTTAAACTTTTGATGTTTCATGCTTGATGTTTACAATTGTTAATTCAAAAATCTATTAAAGAATATATTAGAATCACTTTAAAAGCAAAGAATTGCATGAATATTGATTAGATTGAATCACTTAATTGGTTAATGGTGGAATCCAAAGTCTCGGTGTTTTTTTAATAATTTTGATACAACTTATTTGAGTTATCGAGTTTAATTTAAGTCTAAAAAATCCTTCACAAGTGCGAGAAACGAATCTCTTTTTACCACTATCTACAAAACACATCATCTAGTGACTCAGTGAGTCAAATTGATTCGACTCAGTTAGATTAACTGAGTCAGCTAAACAATTAATCAGACATCTGACTGGGTGACTAATAGGCTAAAAGCCTAAGCTAAACTTCTATTACATATTTCATTTCAATAACAATCTATTCATTCTCTCTAAATGAACTTAAAAATCAATTTACAAATACAACTATAGCTTACATGCAATTGCAGTTCCAAGCTTTCATTCTTTCTACATACTACCAGCTCAACTTCATCACATTCATCTAACTCTCATTCAATACAATCAACACTTTAACTTCTCTCTGCTAACACCACTATGACTCAACCATAACCACAGAAACATAACTCCATCTCCTGAACATCAACTACATCTCAAAACACCATTACCATTTAACAAACATACCACTTGCCTCAATCATCTACATCTTCAATACAACACTAGTTCCATTTCTGTAAAACGAACACCAGCAGTACGTACCTGCACAAAAACTCCAATTCCACCACCCCTGCATCTGTGAACACCGGCACTGACAGATCCATAATTATGCAATAACACTAGCAATACATACACTCAACTTGAATCCCAGCAGCAACATCATTATCATTACCAAACCATAACATTCCCAGTTCCAACACCCATACATTGAATCTCATATGCACCACCAGACTATCTCCAATTCTATTTCAGTACACATCCATGATCCAGTTAAACCATCTCCATTACAACCTACTGATTCTACACAAAACTCATTAAGCACTTCTTTAACAACACCATTAACACCACAGGAAGATCAGAATTATATTTAATTCTACACAGAACATCAACTTCTACATCTCAAACATATACTCTTCAATTGTAATTCATTACAAATACCTAATCTACATATGCAGTCCCATTACAGATTCACATATATTCAACAATGAACGGAATAACTTTACTAATTAACTCAGAAACAATTACCTCAAATCAGTTCAACCCAAATAGTTGATTCCATCAGATGAATCAGGTTCTTCTTTGCCTTAACAGGAAAACCCAAAATCAAACCTCAGTCATCTTTTTTGATTCACAGAAGAACCCTAATTCACTCAAACTGTTGAAACCCATCTCAAATCCCCTTCCTAAAACATCAAATTCATCTTCTAATTCTTCTTCAAATTCTTCCAGAAACCCTAACTCTTGATTCAAACCCCAAAACAATTCTACAGCTTCAATTAAACATCAACCCTCTTAATCTTCATCTATCATCAACTCAAAACACATCTCAGTTTCATTCAACCCCTATTCGTCTTCAGAACCCTAACCCTGATTCTACAGTTCAAACCCTAATTCTTTATAAACAGCTTTATAACATCTAACCAACCTCAACCCATTCCTCAATTAGCTAAATCCATCTTCAATTCTACTTATTCAACACCAAATCGAACTTAAAATCAACTGAGAACCCTAGCTTTCTTTTCCTCAAATTAACATCCTTTTATTCTCTTTACCATCATCAGCAACATCTTCTACTTAATCTGTTCTTCATCATCGATTGATTCTCTCGATTTAACTCTTGGATTCATCTCCAGAAACACAATAGCAGAAGAGAAGAGAAAGAGGAGAAGAATAAGAAGAAGAAATAAATGAGAACGAGTTAATCTTCTCGATTGAGATAAGACCGACCAATATTGCTAAAGGCACACGAGATACGGATAAGGGCAGCCAGGCGGTCATAATGAGAAAAGATAATTTTACCCTTCGTACATATCCGAAGATATCTTCTTTGTCTGGTATCCGATTGACACGTTCGAGTAGCCCATTCTGCGTAAGTTTTCGAGATCTATTCAACGGTACTAGTTTCGTATCTAGATCGTTGTTAGAATTTCTGTTAATTAACATTCATGTTAAACTAATCGAGTTACTATCTGCTAATTCGTCACTTGACCATCGCTAGACCAGTTAAATATTGTTGATGAGCTTGATGGTCTTTACATTCTCCCCACCTTATACATTTTCGTCCTCGAAAATCAAACCATCCTTATGGTCTTCAAAAACTCCCCACCTTATAGAATAATCTTATTTCTTATCCAAGCGTAAATAACAGGAAACAAAGCACAAATCTATATAGCTTTCTACTACTAAAATTTGTGGCTCTAGGTTCAATAGATTAGTTTCTATATCAATAAGTTAGTGGTTCTAATTATGAGAGGATACTCTATAATAAATCTATAATAAAGTTCCTAAGTAAAATTTGGGATCTATTAGTCCACTAATAGAAGCAAGTCTCTTTTCTATGCCTAGTGATACAAGAATGCAGTTGCCCTGTCTAGGTTCGTGACGCCCGACAATGCCTACATATGTGTATCACAGGAACACATAAGAATTACCAACCTCACTATTCCCCAGAATAGGATTAACTAAGTATTAATTTATTAAGATTAATTAGTCTTTAACTTCTATCTTAAATGGTGTAATCCTGATAAATTTACTTCGTAAAATATATAAATAGTTCACATCATTTTAAGCGATTTAGTCATCTAAATTTATTTTATTTTTATTTTTATTTATCATTATTATTATTTATTTATTTATTTTAATGAAATTGAATTTTAATTCCAAATGAAGCTATATTATTATAACTAAATAATTTTTAAATTCATGTACTATTAAAGGGTAACTGAATGTTATAATTATTATCCAAATGTTACTTTATAATGTTGTATGTATTTGTTTATTTCATCATGTGACTTGATATAAATAAATAACCGTTAATAATTTTTCATAGTTGTTTGGTATTAATATTTTATTATTATTATAACATTTATTTCTTTTTTCTTAGACCGATAAAAGTTAATCGTAATTAATCGTAATGTCAAGTTTAATTTTATTATTTATAATAGATTTGATTTAGCATAACTTTATTTCTTTAATTTTATATTATCGCTAAGTATTCCTTAAGTTGTACTATTAATAAAAATTATATTTTTCTATTACTATCCTATAATTATTATCCAAACAATATTTACAATAACTCTAAATTTTATGGTAATTAGTATCATATAGTATTATTCTTCGCTTATCTTATCAAAAGTTATTTTCTTAATTAGATTATCACTTTCATTATTGTATTATCAATTTTTCCTATTTGATTACTAACGTAACTAAAATATGACCAAAATAACTATTTAGTAAGGATTCTTAGTTTAATTTTATTAAGCCCGAATCTTGTAAATATAATTCCACTTTCACGTAAAGATTGTTATAACAGATTTTATTTATTCAAATTGAATATGTATACTATGTCTTGTTAATTATTGGCGTTGGTAATTTAATATGATTTAAATTTGAGTCTGTACAAAATTTTAATATGTCTTAATAGTCTTTATATTTTGTGTATTAATAATAAGTATCTTATTCACAGGGAAATTTATTCTCCTTTAAGTTTAATTTTGTTCTAAGCATTCAAGTATTATAAAAATCACTTCATGTGTATAATTTAGTGATTTTAGTGAATCATTTATTGGACTATAGATAGTCTAGGTATAAGACTGTTAACAAGTTTAGTCTTTATTTTGTGCCTTATATAACCTTACTCTTTTATTCCTACTTAATAAGTCTTATTTATATATCTTGTTTAAACGCAAAACACATATTTCTAATTTGGTATTAGTTAATTTTGCAAAACTTAATTGTAGATAAGCACTAATAATTTTCCATTTCTATTTAATCATAATCATTATTTTATCACTATATATTTGTAAATAAGATTTTAACTTAAGTTATGCTCAATATAATACTAATTTAAATTCTAACAGTTTAAGTTTGTCATACTAATTTTCCATTTCAAAAGATGATTAAATCTATTTACGAAGAAGGATCCTATTAATATACAAATTTATTTTATTTTAATTATAAGATTACACTAAGTATCCGAATACTGTTACTACTATTTCATGTATATTTGTTTCATTTTAAAGATTTACTGGATCATTTGTTAGACTAAAAATAATTTCGGTACAAGATTACTAAATTGAGTCTTTTTTTATTTATATATTATATCATCGATTTCTTAAGTCTAACGCCTAGTAAGTGTTATATTAATTATCTAGTTTAAACGAAGAAAAAAAACATATATCCCTAATTTGTAATTAATTTAATTCGTTAATAATAATTATTAATAATTATTAGATCTTTAATAACTATTTAATCATAAGTATTATTTCTATATCTTTAAAGAAATTTTAGTTAAGCTAAGTTTAATATGATACTAATTGATAAACGCTAACATTACTTTATTAAAATTATTATTACTATTATTTTCATTTATATAATTTCCATGAGTTAAACTATTATTCTAACTACTCTTACAAATATTATTGAGTTCCAAAAATATTATTAACATTTATGTGATTATAAATTGTTGATTCTATATATAAGTCAAGATATTCAATAAGTTTCTATATGACTTTCAAGATTCATCAATAATACTAATCTCACTATTTTTAGTATTGAATTGTCTACGTGTTCATACTTTTTAAATTAATTATTCTCTAATCTTTATTAGTAAAGTTATTGGTGCACCCTACAATTTTTACTTCTTTCATAAACAAATAACCAAACAAACAAATCAATAAAACAAATAATTTTTTTAATTATTGATAGCTTTTAGTGATTAAGATTTATCTCACAACCCAAACCAGTTCTAGACTAATCTAGTTCACTAACTGACACTGGCTATTATCTATTGCTTCCCATATAAGATCTAATAGTGAGCTCTGATACCAACGTTGTAGCGCCCCCAAGGCTAGAAACCAAGAGATTAACTAAATACAGAGGCACTAAGAATCTAAATCATATACTTAAGCATTCAATTAAGAAATCTGCTACAAAACTTAACCCAAAAACTAGCCCCGCTCTGAAACATATATATACAAGAACTCCTCTCAAATGATACATATATAATAGTTATTTGGTTTACAAATAGAATATACAACATAATCAACATAGCAGAAGTTAACCAACTAACGAACTCAACCCTTGAAGCTTTCGCTGCGCAACTCTGATCTGTCTCTGAAACTGAAAGTGAGAATGTGTGAGCACATCATCCCTAAAAGGGAGTAATCATGGAAGGATTTGGAAAACAATAATGTTTTCCCAAACATTAACAAGTGACCAAGTCACTGAAGTAAACAAACATGTATATGGACAAACTCCTTCTTCAAACAATGTATAATATGGTGTCAACCAGTTACACACCTAATAGCTATTGATATCACCAATTCCTAACTGGCAATGATGACCCATAATAAGAATAAAAGCTGAATTCATGTAGATATAAATGTGAAGGAGCGTATCCTATATACCACAAATGGAAATTCTTATTTTCCAAACATACAAATGGAAATTCATATTTCCCAAAAACTTCATAAAGACAAACAAAGCATTACAATTCCTTTCCAAGCAATGGAAAGATTAACAGAATCAAAAATACTTTTGGAATTTAAAATAAAACAACGCATGGAATACACAATCAGATAATGCATGAATTTGTCATAATAAACTTTGGTAAAAGAAAACAACAATAATCACAAAAGAGTTAAATATAAATTACCACACCTTTTTATGACAAGCCACGCCTACCTTGAGATCCACGATCTACTGGTTCATCCTTTGAAATGATCATTGTTAATAACTAACTGTTAATCACACAAGAACTCTAAGAATCTAGCCAAAATGGCTCACACAAGAATAATACAATTCTATCTAATGGTTCTAAGCTCAAGATTCACTAAACAAGCCCACTAGCTAAAGGCCTAGTCCATCTGAATCAACTAACGGTCAACATCTGGTCAAAGGGAGTCAATTAACGGTCACTAACAGTCAAAGTCAAGTCAACTGGTCAAGGTCAGATCAAAGTCAATGTCCAAGGTCAAACGAGTCAACTGATCATTGACTCGGGCCTAGTGACGCAGTGAGTCAAATTGATTCGACTCAGTCAGATTAACTGAGTCAGCTAAACAATTAATCAGACATCTGACTGGGTGACTATTAGGCTAAAAGCTGAAGCTAAACTTCTATTACAGATTTCATTTCAATAACAATCTATTCATTCTTTCTAAATGAACTTCAAAATCAATTTACAAATACAACTATAACTTACCTGCAATTGCAGTTCCAAGCTTTCATTCTTTCTACATACTACTAGCTCAACTTCATCACATTCATGTAACTCTCATTCAATACAATCAACACTTTAACATCTCTCTGGTAACACCACTATGACTCAACCATAACAACATAAACATAACTCCATCTCCTGAACATCAACTACATCTCAAAACAACATTACCATATAATAAACATACCACTTGCCTCAATCATCTACATCTTCAATACAAAACTAGTTCCATTTCTGTAACACGAACACCAGCAGTACATACCTGCACAACAACTCAAATTCCACCACACCTGCATCTGTGAACACGGGCACTGACAGATCCATAATTATGCAATAACACTAGTAATACATACACTCAACTTGAATCCCAGCGATAACATCATTATCATTACCAAACCATAACATTCCAAGTTCCAACACCAATACATTGAATCTCATATGCACCACCAGACTATCTCCAATTCTATTTCCGTGCACATCCATGATCCAGTTAAACTATCTCCATTACAACCTACTGATTCTACACAAAATTCATTAAGCACTTCTTTAACAACACCATTAACACCCCAGGCAAATCAGAATTATATTTAATTCTACACAGAACATCAACTTTTACATCTCAAACATATACTCTTCAAGTGTACTTCATTATAAATACCTAATCTACAAATGCAGTCCCATTACAGATTCACATATATTCAACAATGAACTGAATAACTTTACTAATTAACTCAGAAACAATTACCTCAAATCAGTTCAACCCAAATAGTTGATTCCATCAGATGAATCAGGTTCTTCTTTGCCTTAACAGGAAAACCCAAAATCAAACCTCAGTCATCTTCTTTGATTCACAGAAGAATCCTAATTCACTAAAATTGTTGAAACCCATCTCAAATCCCCTTCCTAAAATATCAAATTCATTTTATAATTCTTCTTCAAATTCTTCCAGAAACCCTAACTCTTGATTCAAACCCCAAAACAATTGTGCATCTTCAATTAAACATCAACCCTCTTAATATTCATCTATCATCAACTCAAAACACATCTCAGTTCCATTCAACCCCTATTCGACTGAACCCTAACCCTGATTCTACAATTCAAACCCTAATTCTTCAATTCTTTATAAACAACTTTATATCATCTAACTAACCTCAACCCATTCCTAAATTAGCTAAATCCATCTTTAATTCTTCTTATTCACTACCAAATCGAATTTAAAATCAAATCCCTGAGAACCCTAGCTTTCTTTTCCTCAAATTAACATCCTTTTATTCTCTTTACCATTATGAGCAACATCTTCTACTTAATCTGTTCTTCATCTTCGATTGGTTCTCTCGATTTAACTCTTGGATTCATCTCCAGAAACACAGTAACAAGGATTCATAAGAAAGATCGATCGGGGAACGAGATCTTTAGCATGGCCAAGACCTTGCCCATGGAGGCCTGGATGATGCAGCCGATAACATTTTCAGCCAAGGATGTCCCGATGAACGGCCAATCACATGGAGACCCGCTAGTCATTACTTTACTGATAGAAGAATGGGGCGTAAAAAGGATCTTGATCGATAGTGGGAGTTCCGTGGAGGTCTTTTTCTATGATACATTCAAGAGAATGGAGTAATCCGATTACATCCTAATCCCCTCGACCTATAAGATTTATGGGTTTAACGGGACAGTGATAATACCAAAGGGAGATGTTACACTCAGGGTCTCGGACGGAAGGGTACCTAGATACACTCACCACCTTCTGCGTAGTCGATGTCGTGTCACCATATGAAGCGATCATCGGGAGACCTTAGATAGCAGGTATCAAAGGAGTAGCTTCGGCTTACCACCAAAGACTGAGGTTCCCTACCTACAGAGGTATAGTAGAAGTCCTAGGCGATCCACAAGCAGCAAGACAATGTATTCAGGTGGACATCCAACAGAATGAAGACAGGCGAGCTAGACTAAGTCGGGAAAAGAATAAGGCCAAAGAGATCAGGGCCATTGAAGAATTAGAAAAGGTGATTTCACAGGCAGTTCTGTTATACGAGGCAGGCGGGGATAAGATCTTATAGCAATCAAATACAACAACACCGATCGGGAGCCAAACCCAAATTTCACATCCCTAGAACCTACTCGAGAGTTTAATTTGGAGACGGAAGCGGAGCCAAAGATAGTAAAGATCGGATCGTTGTTATCAGAGGAGGAGTCAACTTAATTAATAACTTTACTACGAGAACATATGGACGCGTTCGCCTGGAAGATGCACGACATGGAAGGGATCAATCCGGAGGTATGCTGCCACCATTTGAGGATAGATCCTAAGTTTAGGCCAGTCCGACAGAAAATGCAAAGGATTACACCCGAGCTACAAGCAGCAGTGGAGGTGGAGTTACAGAAGTTACAATCATCAGGAATCATCCGAAAGGTACAATACCCATAATAGATTTCGAACATGGTAATAGTGCCTAAAAGGAATGGAGGGGTAAGAATTTGCATCGACTTTAGTGATCTGAACAAAGACTATTCGAAGGATAGCTTTCCCTTCCCAAATATCGATCAGTTGGTAGAATCGATAATGGGGCATAAGGCGATCACCTTAATGGATGGATACTCGGGGTACAACCAGATCCCGTTGGCTCCCGAGGACCAAGAAAACACATCTTTATTCACACCTAGAGGGTTGTACTGCTACACCGAAATGTCGTTCGGCCTAAAGAATGCAGGTGAAACTTATCAAAGGTTGGTGGAAGACATGTTC
Source organism: Papaver atlanticum (assembly GCA_023531105.1). Taxonomy (NCBI): domain Eukaryota; kingdom Viridiplantae; phylum Streptophyta; class Magnoliopsida; order Ranunculales; family Papaveraceae; genus Papaver; species Papaver atlanticum. The sequence goes on along the minus strand of JAJJMB010013564.1, from coordinate 409,429 downwards.
GAGGACAAAATCCACAACACCATCGAGGTACATATAGATGACATGCTAGTTAAAAGTAAGGTGGCAACCAACCATATTAGCGACCTTCGGTACATTTTTCAAACCATGAAGAAATACAAAATGAGGGTTAACCCGACCAAATGCACCTTTTGGGTAACTTCGGGCAAATTTTTAGGGTACAAATCACAAATAAAGGGATTGAAGCAGATCCCGATAAAGTCAAGGCCATCCTGAAGTGCTTACCTTGTATCTCAGAGCTACGGCATATGCTATTAGTGCAGTACTGGTCAAAAATGACGGGACAGAAGAAAAACCCGTATACTTCATCAGTAAAACCATGAACCCAGCGGAGAAGAACTACACCAGAATTGAACAACTAATACTTGCATTGGTATTCGCAACATAAAAATTACGGACGTACTTCTAGACTCACAGGATCAGAGTACTAACGAAGTCCTCAATCGAATCAGTACTTGACAGTGCAGCGAGATCGGGACGAATATCCAAAAGGAGTGCTCAGATTAAACAGTTTAACATTTTTTTTATGAAATGAGGACAGCCGTAAAAGCACAGGCGGTAGCGTATTTCATTGCTGCTTTTCCCCTTGGTGAGGAAGAAGAAGTAGGGGACATCCCGGGTATGAAAGAAGATAGGGACGATCCACCCGACCTTCTTGAAACATGTAGCCCGACGCGATGGGAAGTATTCACTGATGAGTCATCAAACAAGGAGGGTTCGGGGCTAGGGTTGGTCTTCACAACGCCGAAAGGGAAGAAGATAGTCCACTCATTTAGACTTGAGTTCAAAGTAACAAACAACGTCACTGAATATGAAGCAGTGATACATGCTTTACGACTGATTGTGGAACTAGGGCTAAAAGAGGTAAGACTAACCAGCGATTCACAATTAGTGATTCGACAACTTAGCGGAGAATATGCTATCCACGACCCGATACTTCAGAAATACTAGGAGTTGGCAAAATTCTACATCGACCAGATTCCCAACATCAAGTTCCGACATATTTGCAGAAAGGATAACCGACACTCAGATGCCTTGGCTTATATCGCCTCTATGTTAACAAACCCAAGCATTGAAGCCATACAAATAGGGAGAGTACTGACGCCATCAATACCAGAGGAAGGAGATGTGGAAATGCAGGTGCTAATTGCTACAACTGATAGGTATGAAACAGGAGATTGGAGAAAACCTATCCACCAATATTTGGAGGCGGGTGAATTACCAAAGGGGCGAGCCGAGGCTAACAAAATCAAAAGAAAAGCGGCGGGATACGAACTTCGAGAGGGCATCTTATACAAAAGGCTATACTTGGGACCACTCCTGAGATGTTTAAGCAAGGAAGAGGGGCACTCGATCCTGAATGAACTACACTATGGTGGTGCAGGAAATCATAGCTCGGGTCGAAGTCTATCGGCCAGAGCCAAGACAATGGGGTATTTCTAGCCCTACATGAATGAAGATTCAAAACATATGGCATTGATTTGCGACGAATGTCAAAAGTTTGGGAAGAAGATACATGCACCATCAGTTTCTTTGAACTCGGTAGTAAGCCCTTGGCCTTTCGCCAAGTGGGGGATCGATATCGTTGGACCACTACATGTCGAGTTGGGACAGAAAAAATACTTGATAGTAGAGACAGACTATTTCACCAAATTGGTTGAAGCTGCATCCTTAAGACATATTCGGGACAAAGACGTATTTCGGTTCATCTTCGAGCATATCATTTGCCGCTTTGGTATCCCTACAGCTATCGTCTCGGATAACGGAAAGCAACTACAAGGGAAGAACATCGACCTATTGTTCAACACCTATGACATCATAAAGAGCAAAGCTATACCCATCTACCCACAAAGCAATGGGAAAGCCGAGATCACCAACAAGACAATAGCAGATAATCTAAAAAAGAAGTGGGATGGGTAGTATGGTGAATAGTATAAAGAACTACACAACGTACTGTGGGCCTATCGAACAATCCAAAGGGAAGCTACAGGTCTTTCACCTTTCATGCTTACATATAGGACCGAGGCAATTCTTCCAACTGAGGCGATGATACCTACCATAAGAACGGAAGCATGGAGACGAAATCTGCCGTCGGATTTGATCTTGGCCAAGATTGATGATTTGGAAGAGACTAGAGAAATAACTCTGCAAAATATGGAAAACTACCAAAGGAGGTTACAACGTGAGTAAAACAAAAAGGTTCTCCCGAGGGAATTCCACCCAGGGAAATTAGTGCTGAAAGAGCTACCTAGCTACGAGCGTGTCAAGAAGGGCGGCAAATTGGCAGCTAGGTGGGGCGGACCATATACCATTGTGTCAAAAGTGGGAGAAGGAGCGTATAAGATACTAAAACCTGATGGAACTCCGAAAGCGCGGCCATGGAACGCACAACATTTGAAACTATATCACCCATGAGAGGTGTATAGACAGGTATGATACTTTGTGATTCGAATCCTTTAAATATCCACGAGAGATAGATAAGGAAAATGACATATGCGACTAATGGTCATTCGAACTCGGGGCGATGGCAGTGTGCAAGTGCCGAGGTGACTTACACTCGAATGGTTGTTTCAAACTCGGGGCGATGGCAATGTGCAAGTGCCGAGGCGACTTACACTCGACGGACTATTCGAACTCGGGGCGATGGTAGTGTAGGTGGACAGTGTGGTAGTCAGGTAGTGGAGAATTCTTATTCTATGTGAAAATAAGTTGGTTATAATACAAAAAAAAAAAAAAAAAAGTACAGGCGGACCGCAATTTTTCCTAAAAAAAACCCGAGAAAATTTTAACGATGGTAGGGTAATGTATCTTCTATTGGGTTAGTAAAGGTTTTCAATTGGTCCCACTACATGTTTCACTCGGTGGTTTCTTCGAAAAACCTATTACCGTCAACCTAACAAATTAATTCCAACAAAAAAAAACATGGAAACAAATTGTCGCTATATATAGAGCCAACAAAAAAATTACAAGGGTCAAAATTGACATAATTCTTCTTTTACTTATTATGGAGGTCGTGCCGTTATGACTCAAGTGAAATTATAAACCAACTTATAAAATAGAGTTTAGAAAACTTAGGTAAGATAAAGGACGCTCTGGATTCATTCTTGGGAAAGTTAAATCTACGACTGTAAAATGATTCCCCACTTTAATTAGCTTTCAATAATAAATATTCTATTGATATTTCATAATAAATGTTTCCAATTAATCAAATAGATATATTTTCATTAGTACAGTACATAATAAGTTTATTTTATATTAAATCAGTAGGCATTAATGGTGGTTGTGATGGTGGGCGGGGGTGGTGGATCGGCGGTGCGGATATGGTGGTGGGTGTTGGTTAGAATTGTGAAGGTGGTGTAAGAATTAGTTGTAGTGGGATGAGATATGTGTCCTAAGGTAGAGAAATTATTTTATTACCCTTGGTTAATATTTTTTTTTATTTGATATTAATTTTTTTAAAAAAATTCTTTATTTTTTTAATTTTTTTTATATCAAAATAAATATAAAAGCCATATTTTTCTAGGGAGAAGATAAATCAATAGCAGTGGTTTTAAGATTTGTCGGATCGGGTCAAGGCTACACGTGAATCAATTGTAATAGATAATTTAGTTTCTCATATCTCTTTCTATTCCCATTTTTTGTCATGATTTCTGTTTCTGCCATTTCTTCACGACTTCATGTGATTATGCATGCTTGAGAAATAGTTTGTAGTAATAGGTAAAGAGGGAAGATAAGTAGATAAGAAATGAAATAGATTATGAATTACAGATTATTAAACTTTAGGAAAATAAATAAACACAAATCTGTGTAAATTTGGAATAATTTATATCAACAAAGGGAGAAAAGTAATTCCTGAAGCTAACATATTTTGTAAGACTAATCTGATTGACAGACAACTTACGGAAGATAAAGGACACTCTGGATTTATTCTTGGGAAAGCTAAATCTATGGCTGTAAAATTATTAGCTTGATTAACTTTCAATAATAAATATTCTATTGATATATTTCATAATAAAATGTTTCTTTAATTAATCAAATAAACATATTTTCATTAATACAGTACATAATAAATTTATTTTATATTAAATCAGTAGGCATTAATGGTGGTTGTGATGGTGGGCAGTGGTGGTGGATCAGCGTTGGGGATAATGGTGGTGGGTGTTGGTGAGAATGGTTGAGTGATGACGATAATGGTGGCGGTGATGAAAGAAGTAGTGGTAGTGCGATGAGAAGGTGTCCTAAGGTAGATAAATTATTTAGTTACCCTTGGTTAATTTTTTATTTATTTAATATTATTATTTTTTCCTTTATTTCTTTAATTTTTTAAAATAAAAATAAAAATTAAAGGCCAGATTATTCTAGGGAGAAGATAAATCAACAATTGTGGTTTTAAGATTTGTCGGGTCGGGACAGGAAATAAAATGAAACCTATAAATTTTTTTGACCATGTACAAGGCTACACGCGAATCAATTGTAATTGATTTAGTTTCTCATATCTCTCTTTATTCCCATTTTTTCATGATTTCTGTTTCTGCCATTTCTCCTCGACTTCATGTGATTATGCATGCTTGAGAAATAGTTCATGGTAATAGGTATGGAGAGAAGATAAGTAGATAAGAAACGAAATTGATCAAGAATTAAAGATTATTAAACTTTAGGAAAATGAATAAACACAAATCTATGTAACTTTGGTATAATTTATCATGAAAGGGAAAAAACTAATTCCTGAAGCTAACAGATTTTGTAAGATTAATCTGATTGATTTTGAAGTAATTTTGCGTTTTCGATTTTTTTTACAAATTTGGTGAACGACCTTTGATGATTTATTTGTTTTCGAAGTGAGGACACTACTTTGTTTTGAAGAAGTGAATGAAGTAATGTTCTATTACCCATTGGCCCATAAGAATTTGAGGAGTTGGTTAATGATTAACTATGTTTGTCCTAAAGGATTGTATGACTTACAAACATAATATTAAAAGATTTGAGGCTAAGGACATGTTTATTAACCAACACCTCAAAAACATTTAAACTTGGATCAACTGGATCGATTTTTCCGCCAAAAGTTATGATATGTATGAACCGATGAATATATTTGAAATACATATCCTTTCACGTGCCATTATGGCACAAGTTAAGCCCTAGTTTCTATACATACCATGCTACAACTTATCTTATTTAAGACTGTTTCACATATAATAATGTTTCTCAATCTTATCTAAATTTTCTTACTGCCTTGTCCGGGGAGGAAGAGAAAATAAACTTCAAGGAAGCAAATGAAAATCATGTTTGGAACAAAGCAACGAAAGAAGAACTACGAGCTCTTGATGAGAATGACATTTGGGATATTGTTCAGCTACCACGAGGTAAAAAGGTTATTGGTTGCCGTTGGATATATAAAATAAAATACAAGAGTGATGGGACTATAGAATGGCATAAGGCGAGACTTGTCGCTAAAGGATTTACATAAACGTATGGCGAAGACTATAAGGAAACATTTTCTCCGGTTGCGAACATGAATACATTTAGAGTTTTGATCTCTTTAGCGGTAAACCAAGATCGGATTTTTTTTCAAATGGATGTAAAAAATGCTTTTCTACATAGAGATCTTAAGATCATTACTGACCAAACACATTGATACAAGTCCATATCCGAGATATAATCAATAAGAATCTCCTCCTAATCCGATCGAGAGAGTTTGATGTTTACTAATTTTTTAAATCTTTTTTCCGCCAAAACTCAGAGGAGAAGATTGAGTGCCCCTAATATGTCCTTGGGTGCCGATAGTAAATTTTCTAGGTGCCCTTATCTAACTGAGGGGTGCCTTTAGCAATTCCACTGGGTGCCTTTAACATATTTTTAGGTGCCTTTAGTAATTTTATCATAGGGGTCCAAATACCACTTTTCGAGCCACTTTTCTTCATATACCTACAAAGACATAAAATACCAAAATAAGTACAAAAATGGACACTAACAATATAGAAAATTGAGATCAAAATAGACACATAAATGGTATATCAGGTTACACCATGCTTCCCAATGTAGCTTTTGACTTATTACACTTTGTTTCCCAATATATCTTGTGACGATTACACCATGCTTCCCAATGTAGCTTGTGACCGGTTATACCTTGTTTCTTAATATGGGTTGTGACCGGTTACACCTTGCTTTCCAAAACTAGTTAGGATCGGTTACGCCCTGTCACACAATATAGGCCATGACCAGTTATACCTTGATTCTCAACATAAGTTAAGATCGGTTCTACCTTGTTATCTTGTATTGGTCATCCAAATATATTCAGTGAAGAACTGGACCAATAAACTCATGATTTCCCTTTCGATTATGAAACAAGTTCATACATCTACTTCCTTAAAACCATTGTAATAATACATAGTTTCCTAGAATGAAATCACACCTATATCCCACACATAATCAAGTAAATAAATACATAAATTATGTTGATGTCGTATTTACTAAGTTCAAAAGATAAACGTTATACTTTGTAATTCATATAATTCCTTGACACTTTGATTATAATGATATGAGCAAGTCTAATACTAGAGTTTCATATGTATATAACTTTGCATGTTATGTTTTCAATAAAATCCGACTTGAAAGATACATTAGGAATGGAAACAAGATCAAGTCAATATTACTAACCTCAAGAGGAAGGATGATGTCGTCGTTGTAGTCGTTACTTTCACATACTTATGGTCTTCCGAGTAATACTTGTACGTCTCAACATTCCTAGACTTTCTAGTCTAACCTAAAAGAAGTTAACTCTGGTAATTAATCAAGCGACTCTAGATGAGTTTTGATACTAAAATGTGACAATCAACCTTGACATACCAACGCTTGGTGGGTTCAACCGAGCTATGCTCTAACACCGATCTTAACTAAAACTGAGAGTCTTGGTTGAATAGATCCTTACAAACTTTGGGATATATGGTAGAACCGATCCTAACTTTGTTGGGAGTTATGGCATAACCGATCCCTATATATATTGGGATACATGGTAGAACAGGATCCTAGCTATTGTTGGGAGTCATAGTAGAACAGGTCCCTACCCATTTTGGAAATTTTAGTAGAACCGATCCTAGCTATTGTTGGGAGTCATGGTAGAACCGACCCCTACCCATTTTGGGAATCTTGGTAGAATTGATCCTAGATATTGTTGGGAGTCATGGTAGAACTGATCCCTAATTATGTTGGGATTCATGGTAGAACCGGTACCCAAGAGCAAATCCGATTTTCACCTTTCACATAATACATTACGCTTTTGTGTGAGGTTGAGATTTGGGTCTTCTAAATAGGAAAGTTCTAGATGTCGACATAATCTGAACATGCACACAATTTTTATTATTTATTGTTCAAAGATATTCCTTGATATTTAAGGTGATCACAAATGATGTAATTTTAAAGTGGTAAGTAAGGTTGTCGTTCACTCGGACTT
>JAJJMB010013564.1:354185-401951 GCA_023531105.1 Papaver atlanticum | reverse complement strand
ATTATACACAATAGAGATGAAAATAGACACATAAATGCGTCTATCAACAAACAGAAATATTAAAGATCTTTTAATTAAGATTTTTGATTTGTATGTTTTTGATTTTCAGCAATTAAAGACATATCTCTTGGAAAGCTATATTAGTTAAGTGCTAAACTAATATTTGATATTTTCCAATGAGGGATTTTGGAATTACAGGATGGATATTAATTGGAAATATGAAAACCGAAATTAGGATTTTATTGCATATATTGAGTATCCTTTCGGTATTGGAATTTCCTTGCTGTCCAAACAACCTTAGTCTATAAATGGTTGAGTTTTCATTTCTAGAAAACTATCCTAAGAGCCAGACAAACTTCATTCGTGTTGTTTCTGGTAGAGCTGCCTATCCGAAGAGGAAGGTACCCTTATTTAGTGAAGTCGCTTACGACTGTTCGTTTAAACACTTTTGTGGGATCAAGAAGCTCTATGAGTACCGTTGGTGGAAAACTAGATAATTGTATTGTTATTTTAGTTTTCACATTTTTGATTTGATTAACTAACGGTTGTTGAAACTTTGATTGAACATGGTTAGATTATTCTTAAGAGCCTTCTCTTCTGATATAAGGTCACTCAAACTAGATCAAAGTATTGATGGGATCTTTAGAACTGTTTCTAGATCTAAAGACAACTTGTGATTATCCATTGTTAACAAACTTCATTCTATGTGTGATCGATCATAAGTGGATTCAAGTTTTTGTTGTGCATGTACAAAAAAGGCAATTGAAGATTTGAAGACGCTAAGATTTTTTATTAATAGTTTTCATATCTCGTGATTTGTTCACACATCTTGATCGGCAGGGATTCGACTTATATACGATTTATCTTTGATAGATTAGATCATAAAGTCATTTAGATCGACAACTATCATTTGGGTGGTATTCTTCAATATCTGAATCTAATAGTTGTGAATCCGAATCTAAGTTATTGATTTGGATTAATCTTACCCGACAAAGGATTTTATTAACTTAGATGGAAGATCCTTTGTCAAAACTCAATGAAATCTTTTCATAAGATTATTAGAGTATCTACCAAACAGATTTGTTTCTTAACCGTTTGGAAGAGATCAAAAGGATTTGAGTGCTTAAGAATTTACACCGGTAAAGCAACTCAGGATAGTAATTTCTATCTTGGGATTCACGTGCGTGACCAGTAGGTCGTAGACGCAGGGATACTGAGGGAACGAAGTAACTAGGGGTAGATTACTTGGTCTCAACTATATGAAGTTGGCTTTGTTCTTTGTATAACGGCTTAATTCTGAGAGATTCAAAAGTGGACTAGGTCCCGGGTTTTTTCTGTATTTGTGATATCCTCGTTAACATTATCTTGATGTGTCATTTACTTTTACATTCCGCAGTTATAGTTGTTTTATTATAATTAAAAGTAAATACCCTTGTACGTTAATCCTAATTACTTAATATTTATCCTATAGTAAATCCGTTTTAAATAGCAACTATTATCAAGTGAGTATCTTGGAATTGTATTGTCTCGACTTAATCTATAAACGATGACTCAAGGTATTGTACTTATAGGTTAAAACGAAAAGATTGTTGTGTACTTTGTTACCCTCGTCATTTCACAAGGAATTAGAGCTTGAGCTCGATGAGAAATTAACTGAAGAAGATATGGTAGATGTTATAATGAACTACTTGAACTATGAATATCCGAACCGGATGATCTTGTCTTACCATCCAACATTACTCTTTCTATGGAAGGCGGGTTCACAAATTGAGAATGCATTGGACACGAGAAGAATTGCAAGGTTGACTAATCCGGAGAAATTTAATGGGAATATTAGCGGAAGGGGCATATTTACGGATGAAAATCAAGTGAACACTGTGCCATTTGCATCAGTAATTGCATCACCCGCCGGACCATACTAGACAAAGAGCCATAATTGGAATCCGGGAAGATATGGACATCTGCAGAGGAATTTTGCAGAGACAAAACAACAGAATAAAAACCAAAACCCATTACACTATCATCAAAGAGAATCCGGGGTTAATTTTTTCTTGGCAGAAAATCATACAAATTTAGCCGATTAAATATACAAGCAAGAAACTGTTGTGAATCTACTTGTCCACATTAGCGAGCTCTTCTCGGATCAGGTACAAACTATGAATTCATTTAATTAAACTAATCACCCTCTAACAAAAATTAAATACACTTGTACGTTAATCCTAATCACTTAATATTGATTATATAGTAAATCGTTTTTGAACCGTAACTATTATCAAGTCAGTATCTTGAAGTTGTATTATCTCGACTTAGTCCATAGATGATCACTCAAGGTATCAGACTTATAGGTTGAAACGAAAAGATTGTGCTGTACCTGGGTACCATCGTCATTTCAGTTTCATCTTGCATATTCTGATAAATAAACATGTTTTTCTCAAGATGTATTTGGTTGCGTCCTGCATATCTAAAAATTTATTTTATTTATGTGATGTTATGTTATTGGTCTCTGTTTTATTTTTTTACTATCGAAGGTGGTGGCAGCAGTAATGTGGATTTTGTTGTGGTTGTAAATGTTGGTAATGGTGGTGGTTAGATCAGATTTTATATTTATTTACATATGAAACGGATGGCAGTATAATTTTTTCATATCTTATTTTTTTTAGCGAGAATACAACTAGTTTCGTCTTAACTTTTTTCTTACATATATGCATTCATATTAATAAAATAATGACAAAATATATAGCCAGTTTTATCCTACCTATCTATTGATATTTTTTCTTTCTTAGTTTAAAATAGGATGCATCCAGTTTTATCCTAGCAATTTTTCAAATAATTTTCTAAAATGCAACCAGTTTCATCCTAGCTATTTTTTTTTCGAAATAACTAACTAACTATGGATCTCGTTTTATAGATATCTAAAACTCTTTCCAAAAATATAGATTTTATATTAAAATCGGATTTACATTTTAAATGTTATGAACTTTCTGTGATTTGTTTTTAAATTGGAGAGACAAAGGATAAAAATAGAATAAACATAAAAGTGAGGGATATAATTGTCTAGAAATTTTTGTGTCCATTTCACCCATCCTTAATGTTTATTTGTCCATTTAAACCATATTTCAGGGATTCTTGGGCAATTGATCCATTTTCTCAAGATTTTATCTGCAGTATCATATGATTTTTTGCTTGATATAGTTAATAGTTGATTTACATAAAGAAAAGATTTTATCTCTAGTTCTACTACATGAAGAATGTCGACATGATGAATCCTAATTAGGAAAAAAAAGCTATGTATCACTAAACTACTTTCTCAATAAGCCTTAATATCAAAAGATTTTATTGATATGCTTTATCATTAAATCTTGATACCCAGATATGCTTTCTTAATAAAATTTGAAATTTAACTTTATTGATATATTTTATTATTAAATCTTGATACCCGGGTATGCTTTTTAAATAAAATTTGAAATCTAAAGATATAAATGCTTTCTTAATAAATTTTGATATTTAAAGATCTAATTGATATGTGCCTTAATACGCATTAATAAAAAAAGTATTTCTATTATGAAAAGATTTCTTTAACTTCTATAAAATTTTATCTTGGTGGAGTACCATAAATTGAAGTTCAAAATTGAACATGGTTGTGTCTATCAAAAAAATTTATATCTGGTTAAAAATGAGGGTTTTTGTTTTCATTTTTCTACTAACAATTATTCATGTTTCACTTCTATCAAAATCAGTCATCACGGTGAATCCAAATAAAGGGTTTAGTATGAAGATGATTCATATAAACTCCAAAGATTCGCCATTATATACAGGTAACCATTTAACACATGTCGAAAAGCTTCAAAGACTCGCCGAACAATCCAAAGCTCGAGCAGCTTACCTCGAGTCACAAATATTACTCCAAAGTAATGCAACACAATCCATGAATCCGGATGATGTACGTATTCCTATGGTTTACGAACACTCGGGGTTATACGTTGCAAAGGTTGGTTTGGGTAGATTTCGTGGTAGACCGATACCATTTATGGACTACTATTTGATAATTGATACAGGTAGTGAACATACATGGCTTCAATGTGAAGGTGCCACAAAAACATTCACTCAAGATATGCCACTTTATCCTTGGAATTTGTCAACTACATATCATCCTGTTCCTTGTAATACACATCCTATTTGTGTGGGAGATAAGTGCAACGCTGATGGCCAATGCACTTATTCGGTACGCTATGCGTCTGGATCAATTACATCTGGTATTGTTGCTACAGAAAAATTTGCTCTTGGCTCTGATACTGGTGGCCTTGAAAATATTGAATTACACATGGGTTGTGGTTTTCTCCAAGAGAATTTCGAAGGTTTTTTAGGCAGAAATCATTTACGTGGAAAACGTGATGTTATTGCAGGAATACTTGGTTTAGGATCCGGAGAATGGTCTTTTATAAATCAGTTAAGTGTTGCTGGACAAGGTAAATTTTCCTACTGCTTTGAGGCTATTAACTGGAAACTTGAGGGATCGAATACATATTTAAGGTTCGGTGCAGATGCGAAAATTGGAGGTGCATTTCAAAAAGTATATATAACTCCCATTATAGTGACTCCGTTTCCGACGACACTCTATTACTTAAATCTAGAAGATATTAGTGTAGGTAACAAAAGAGTAGGATTTCCTAGAGGTACTTTCAAGGTTAACGATCAAAGAAAAGGTGGTACTATCATAGATTCTGGTACTGTAATGTCCATGTTGCATAAAGATCATTTTGATAGAGTTGCAGATTTGGTAAAGGAACATTTTAATGGGCTTGGAGTTGAATATATTGGTTCAGACGGTAAATTTGATGTTTGTTTTCGCGTACGTGGAAGATTTGATATTAGTAACTATCCTTCTATTACACTACATTTTCAGCAGGCTGATTATGTTATTCAAGATTATAAAGCTAATTTCGTGATGTTATCTTTCGAAATTGTTTGTTTTGGCATTAACAAAGGGAGTGGGACTAGTGGGCCAGCTTTTATTTTAGGAGCATTTCAACAAGCTAATAAACGTATTTTATATAACCTTAATGATCGCTCACTCTCATTCGCTACAGAGTATTGCGAATTAGATTCATGAAGGGACAACGCAGTGTAATTTGGAAATTACCTAAGAATAAAATCATTTCATCGGTAATTTATTAATTATAATTGAATCTCCTAAAATTGATACAAATATGTTTGTTTTAGATACTTTTACAATTGTAAGTCGGCCAAGTCGCATGCACAATATGAAACCTCCTGTTAGCAGACGATCTTTTCCTTCTATAATTTGTTCATGATTAGACTTTGGGTTCTCCAAATGACCTACAATATATGTATGTAGCTTCTGTGTTTATCATTTTTAACAATTATAAAATCATCCAATGAGAGTCACTAAGTGTTGTTGAACAAACACACTCTTAGCTAATGAATAGCTAATAAGGATCCATAATGAATGAAATGAATGAAAACAAGAGATATTCTTTTTTTTGTAGAGAATGGAACGTAGTTGAGTGTGTTTAAAATCGGTGGATTGAGTATGTTTATATAGGTGTAGAACGAAATATAGCAATTTGAAATAGTAGTTGTTAGCGTACTATAGGGCCGGTCATCCCAGGCATGCTCAGCTTATATATTCTTCTTATTGAACCATCTCCCCACTGCATAAAACTCAGTTTGGCCATCCACATGGCACAACCGTGATTGTTCTGTGTGTCTAAAATGTTGAGTTCATTAGACACGGTTTTCTAACAAGGCAAAAAGGGATAAACGGCCATATGGTATCTAGTTTTAGGAAACATATGCACAGGAAAACATACGCGTAGGAAAAGACTACAGCTGTTATCCACTAGTACAAATCACCGTGACCATAAGCTTTTGGGCATGAATTTTTTTCACTCCAGAAATGCGGCATCAGGTGGCTTGACAACTGGGTACCTCTATGGCTACATATACTTTGAGTGACTATTGCATATGATTCACCATGGCCATAATCCTATAACCGTGTCTATATGTCTATATGTATCCATTCTTTTTTTGATAATTAAGCATTTTTCTTATCTCAGTGGCCATAAGATCCTTATAGACACACAATTTGATTTGAACATGGTTATAGTTTACCTTAACGCCACATGAATTTTAAATTAAATGTGGCTGTAGTTTAACTTAACGCCACATGGATTTTATTTTTATCATGGCCTTTCTTATCAATCAGACACACAAAATTTGTTTTTTCATGACCCATTCATCAGTTATAGTCACGCTAAATTTGTAGCACCATAGTGATAAGCTTTCTAAAGACACAAATATTTTTAGTCGTGGCTATTGTTTACCTTTAGGACACTAAAAATCAGTTAAACCATGACGCTAAATTCCTTATAGACATGGTATATGGTATCGACGTGGCTATAACTTTCCCAAAAGCCACACGAATTTTTTTTAAACCATGGTCATTGCTATCATTTTGACACACAATTTCATTTCAACATGGAAAATTGATGACTTATAGTTACGGATAACATTTAGTTTCATGGCTACAAATTACTACTATATACCCAGAAACCATAAATTTACTATTATTCCCAGAAAACAAAATGAAAAGAGAATATTTAAATAAATCTATTGCTCGAAAGATTCAATTTATTAATGGCATAACACCAAAACTTTAAAGTATACATATTGTAGATGTGGAAAATCCAACTACTACATCCGATGAATCTCAAATACGCAAACAATAAGTAAACAGGCAAGAGATGAACAAGAACACAAGATATACGTGGTTCGGCATGATTACCTATGTCTACGGGGGTGAAAGGATGATCTTATTACTCAACTCAAGGTTACAAATGGTGATTCTTACTAATCAACAACCTAATCTCTCCACAATACTCTTGGTGTTCTCTCCTCCCTTCTCGCTTACCCTCAACTCTTTACAAGGCTCACTATTTATAGGCTAACGTGATGATACATCCAAATTATAGTGTGAGTCACCGTACATCTTCCTGGATGTCCTGGTCGGGTGATGAGTGGCGTTCCTTCTAAGACGCTGACCCGAGCTTTGTGAATATGGCTCCCGATATTCTTATACCCGATGTTGGCTACTTGGTGCCGTACGATCCGTTGTCGCCATCCATCCCGACCCGATGTTGTTAATGTTCGGGCCCACTTTGACCAGGCTCTTCTTATCTTCTCCAGCTACCCTGTCAGAGTATTTATTACTTTAGCGTCCGGCAGACATCTTCCGTCACATCCGAGTTTCACCTTTACACGTGCTGGCTTCTCAGGTGCTTCTGGGTACCGTTGTCTTCGCACCGGGCTTTAAGAAGATGATTCTGTGCTATGCTTCTTCCCTGTCCTTGGAACGACGTAACTTAGGATTTCTCTACATGGGTCTGTGGATTATTTACACCTACATTTATGCCCCTTCTTTCACTCGTGTGCCCGACACGAGGGGAAGAAACCGCTTCGACTCCCACGTCCTTAGCCATGCAGGTTTTCCCGCCATTTATTTCCCCACTAGTATCACCTTTATGACCTACCACCGCCTCTTTCGGTTGTAACTGCTCGGGCTATAAATTCAATAGTTAACCCTGATTTTTCATTCATCCGTTTTTTAAGAGCAAGTACTCTCTTCTTCCCTGTTTCCATCATCTTTCGCCTGTTCCTGCTTCTTCAACTAATTTCACCGCCACGTTTCCTTCAAAACCCTAGTCTTGTTACTGTTCCTCTGCTACTGCTGCCGTCGTTGTGGTTTTCTGCTCCTTACCGTCTTCCGTTGATCTCTTATTTTCCACTTATTGTTTATTCTCCTGTTTTTTCATGGCTTCTTCAACTCCTTCCATGACCGAAAAAAGGTGTGTGAGTTATACTTTTTCCGATGAAGATGGTGTTCCTCTTGACTCCTTGTTTATTGTTGATAGTCCTTCTCATCATGATTATCGTTCTCCTAACTCTATCCTTTATGATGGTTCTCATCCATTTTCATGTGGGAATGACAAGAGAATTTCTAAGGATTTGACTGATGAACAGTTCATCAACCAACTGAAGGATGACTTTAACCTTCATGGCTATGACGTCAGTCTCGTGTCGGGCCAAAAAGGCACTCCACAGAAGGAGGATGTCGAGAAATTTTCCCATTCGCCCGAGGTGACCATTATCACCAAGGGTCAGCTCGAGCTCTGGATGCGCCTTCCGTTGTATGACCCGAGTCGCCTATTCATCTATGAGGTCTTGTATCAAATTCATCCTTTCCGTGCTCTTGCTCAATGGAACGGTAACACATATTGCCTCATGGCTGAGTGGGAGAGGCGAGGGAGAGGTGAGTGCTCTCCTACTCCTTGGTCGACCTACGATCCTTCTCAAGTGAGCGACTACACTTCTGCCAGCTTCGTTGGAAATTACCATAGTGGAACTGCTACCAATGGCGATTTTGCTGGTTTCGCTGCTAGCCCTCACCGACTTAAAGTTCCTACTGGCGATTTCAAGAGGTTGATGTTGGATGAGGATCCTGAAGGTGGCAGAACACTAACAAGCACGCTCGTTATACTAGTGATGCTGCTTGGGACCGGGTTCCTCTTGCCATTCGTGGTCCTATATTGAGTGACAATCTTCCACCTCCTAGATTTCCTGCTAAACCCTATCCATTCTAGGTGGTTAACGTCGATCGGGTAGGTTATTTCATTTGTTTTATTTGGCTGTTTGACTATCCTGCTCGGGTGACCAACAAAATCTTAATTTTCCCTTTTTTTTTTTTTTTTTTTTTTTTTTTTTTTTGTAGCCCAAGTCCCAGAGTGGTCAGACTAGGGCTTCTTGCTCGGAAGAGAGGTTCTAGCACAAGGATTGAGGACGAGCAAGTGAAGGTAACAAATATACTGTTTTTATCTTCAGTACATGTACTTGCCCCTATTTGTTTCCTTCGATGGGTCTGGCGATGAGTCTTTTGTAGAGGTTCAAGAATGATGACGGGGGTGTTGAAGGTTCGTCTGCCAAAGGTGGTGAGGATCTCGATGACCGGATTCCCTTATCTTATTTCCTGAGGAAGTCGCCTCAGAAACCTTATGATGTCTCGTCTACCGTTGTAGGTGGAAAGTCCGATGGAAATGGTATGGAGTCAAAGGGCGAGGAAGCTGCCTCAGGAAGGAACATGTCCCGTCAAGCTACTGGGTCTGCTGTTGGTAAGGGTGTTGCCGTAACTGGTGCTAACATCGTTCTTGTAATGTCTGACGACGATGATGAAGAAGAAATCTTTGGTATGGAAGATGAAATTGATGGCACGGATGAAGGGGAGGGGCCGAAGCAGGCAGAATAATCTACCTCTGGAAAGGGCTCTGCCCCAGAGAATGAGGAGTTGGAGAATCCGCGCCTCGCTTCTCCAACCCCGAGCTCGGGTGGAAATATCTTCTTTACCTTATCAGGCCCTGTTTGCGATTCACTGGGGGATCTTACCACTCCATAATTTAGCTCGTATTCTGCTGACTAGATGATTGCGACTGTGCCCCTCTATGCCAGTTTGAGGAATACCTTCGATGCTATGGTAAGTCACTTCTTCTTGACTGCATAATTGATGCATAACGGCGTGGCTGTCGTTTAATAATCGGGATCGAACTTCTCTAGATCGCAAATCAGTCGTTGTTGGAGGCTGCCATCTGCCAGAAGGAATTAGAGGCCATGGAGAACCTTCGTATCCAGTTGCAGCAAGAGCAGGAGCGAGCCTGAGGGTTAGAGATACAACTAGCTGATGCTAAAGGTACTTCACCAGAATCTTGTTGTTATTGATTGAGCAAGTAGTGTCAATATCCTAAGTGTAATATTGTCTTCCTAGCCGAGATATCTAGTCTAGACACAGACGCTGCTTCAGAGTATTGCTTAATGAAGAGAAAGTTGAACATTGAGAAAGATCACGTCGATAACCTTCGCCAAAAAATCGTCAATAAGGATGATAAGATAGATCGTCAGGGTGCCAAGATCGAACGTCTTCAAGCCAAGTTGCTTCGTTATCAGAGCTTTGAGTATGTACCCGAGGAGGTGGATAATCTTCGGGAGATTCTATCTCAGGCCCAGAAAGTTGCTGCTAACAAAAGGTTATTAGCCGATTCTTTGGAAGGTCAGTATGGCACGTGGAGGCTTCAGAACAGAGATCTTCACTTTGAATGCAATTGGCTCTTGAAGGAAAAAGATATCGCTGAGAGGTCTAATTAAGAATTAAGAGGGAGGATGCAGGGATTCGATCGGGTATCCCAAGAATTGGAACGGACACAGGCCCAATTATCGGGTCTTCAATTGGCGCATAATCGACAGAAGGCTGATTGGAGCGATCATAAGAAGTAATGCCCCACTAATGAGTTCAATTGAGGTATCTCATCACTGTCACTTCGAGTCATTGGAAGGGTATTTAGTCATTCCTAAGTTCTATGTCCAGATAATCCCAAGTTAGTTATCAATCAACTATCCCGGGCAAGTGATTTCGGCCTCTTGCGATGAGGGCAATCTTTCAAATGTAAGTAGATTACTTGGTCGACAAGAACTCGCTTCTTGACAACCTTTGGTAACTGGTTTCCAACCACCAGAACCCTTAGGATACCTCGGCACTTCCACAATTCCATCGCCCCGAGTTCGAATAGCCCATCGTATGTAAGTCACCTCGGCACTTGCCCACTGCTGTCGCCCCGAGTTCGATTGACCATTAGTCGCAGATGTCATATTCCCTACCCCAGGTGGTTTTTAAAGGAATTGATGACAAAGTATCATACCCGCTTATACACCCCTCATAGGTGATATAGTTTTAAGTGTCGAGCGTTCCATGGTCGCGCTTCTAGAATTCTGTCAGGTTTAAATATCTTATACGCTCCTTCTCAAACCTTTGAAACGATAGTGTATGGTCCACCCCATCTCGCCGCCAATTTCCCACCCTTTTTGTCATGCTCATAGCTGGGTAGTTCCTTCACTACCGACTGCCCCGGTTGAAATTCTATCGGACGAACTCGCTTGTTGTATTCACGCTGTAATTGCCTCTGATAGTTTTCCATTTTATGTAGAGCCATTTCTCTAGTCTCTTCCAAGTCATCAAGCTTGGCTAGTATTAGATCCGCCGAGATATTCCGCCTCCATGCTTCGGTCCTTGTGGTGGGTATCATTGCCTCGGTAGGAAAGATGGCTTCAGTTCCGTATGTGAGCATAAAAGGTGACAAGCCGGTTGCTTCCCTTCGGGTAGTCCTATAAGTCCATAAAACGTTGTAAAGCTCCTCACACCATTCGCCATACTCTTTATCCATCTTTTTTTTTAGGTTATCTGATATGGTTTTGTTTGTTATCTCGACTTGCCCATTACTTTGGGGGTAAATGGGTGTGGCTTTTCTCTTTCGGATATTATAAGTATTAAACAATAGATCAATGTTCTTTCCTTATAGTTGTTTCCCATTGTCCGAGACGATTACTGCGGGGATGCCAAAGCGACAAATTATGTGTTACCAGATGAAACAAAATACACCCTTATCTCGGATGTGCTTTAGAGGTGCGTCTTCTACCCATTTGGTGAAGTAGTCTGTAGCCACAATCAAATAATTTCTCTACCCCAATCTGATGTGCAATGGTCCCACAATATCAATTCCCCATTTGGAAAATGGCCATGGGCTTACCACCGAGTTTAGTGACACCGTTGGTGCATTTATCTTCTTACCAAACTTTTGGCACTCATCGCAGATTAATGCCATATGATTAGCATCTTCATTCATGTGCGGCCAAAAATACCCCATAGTCTTGGCTCTGGCCGACAGACTTTGGACTGAGCTATGATTGCATGCGGCACCATAGTGCAGCTCATTCAGAATTGAGTGTCCCTCTTCTTTGCTCAAACATCTTAAGAGTGGTCCCAGATATGACTTTTTGTATAGGATATCGTCTCGTAATTCATATGTCGCTGCCTTACTTTTGATCTTATTGATCTCGGGTCGTCCCTTTGGTAGTTCTCCTGTCTCCAAGTATTGATGGATGGGCTTGCGCCAATCTCCAGCCTCATATTTATCGGTCGTGGTTACAGCCACATATGCTTTTGTGTAAATTATGTCTGGTATGGATGGCATCAGGACCCTCATGACCCAAATGCCTTCAATACTCGGGTCTGTCAACATTGAGGCGATATAGGCCAAAGCGTCTGAGTGTCGATTGTCTTTTCTGCAAATGTGTCGGAATTTGATGTTGGGGATCTGGTCGATGTAAAATTGGGCGAGCTCTCAATACTTCTGCAATACCAGATCATGGATAGCGTACTGCCCATTGATCTTCCGAATCACCAGTTGAGAATCGCTAGTTAACCTTACATCATGGATCCCTAGTTCCACAATTAGCTGTAAGGAATGTATCACTGCTTCGTATTCAGTGACATTGTTTGTCGCTTTGAACTCAAGTATAAATGAGTGGACCATCTTTTTCCCTTTTGGGGTAGTGAAAACCAACCCTAATCCTGATCCATCCTTATTGAACGACCCATTTACAAACACCTCCCATCGTGTCGGGCTACACGTTTCGAGAAGATCGAATGGATCCTCCCGATCTTCTTCCATACCCGTGATATCCTCAACTTCATCCTCATCGTCTAAAGAAAAATCTGCCAGGAAATCAGCTATCGCCTGCACTTTAACCGCTATTCTCATTTCGTAAAAGACATTGAATTGTTTTATCTGCGCATCCCACTTAGATATTCGTCCCGTCCTTGCAGCGTTATCTAATACTGACTCGATCGAGGATTTTGTTAACACCCTAATCCGATGGGTCTGGAAATAAGTTTGCAATTTTTGTGTGGCAAACACCATGCTAGAATTAATTGTTCGATCCGGGTGTAGTTCTTCTCTGCGGGATTCATGGTTTTACTGATGAAGTTGATCGGTTTCTCTTCATTCCCCTCGTTCTTGACCAGTACCGCATTGATGGCACAAGTTGTTGCCCCAAGATACAAAATAAGTATTTCCTCGGGCTCGGGTCTTTGCAACATTGGTAGACTCGCCAGATGTTGTTTAATTTTCAGGAAGGCCTCCTCGCATTCCTCTCTCCACTTAAATTTCTCGCATTTTCTCAAGGTTCCGAAGAAGTCTTTGCATTTGTCCGACTATCTTGAAATGAATTGTCCCAATGCTGCCAAGCTTCCATTCAACTTTTGTACGTCTTTTACTGTCACCAGAGAGGGCATCTCCAAAATAGCTTTGATTTTGTCAGGGTCGGCCTCTATCCCCTTATCGGTTATTATATATCCTAGAAAATTTTCCGATGTTACCCAAAAGGTACACTTGGTCGGGTTCACTTTCATCTTGTATTTTTTCTTAGTTTGAAAAATCTCCCGAAGATCTTCGATATGATCGGTAGCCAGCCGGATTTTCACATACATGTCATCGACATATACCTCGATGGAGTTATGGATTTTGTCCTTAAACATGTCTTCTACTAATCTTTGGTAGGTAGACCCTGCATTTTTTTAGTACGAATGGCATTTTAGTGTAGCAATACAACCCTCTTGGCGTGAAGAAGGACGTGTTTTCCTGGTCCTCGGGGGCCAACTGAATCTGGTTATACCCTGAGTATCCATCCATTAGTGTTATCGCCTTGTGACCGACTATTGATTCGACGAGTTGATCGATATTTGGGAGAGGAAAGCTATCTTTCGGGCAAGCCTTGTTTAAATCACTGAAGTCGATGCAAATCCTCACCCCTCCATTCCTTTTGAGCACAATCACCATGTTAGATATCCATTGGAGGTACTGGGCTTTTTGAATCATTTTCGATGCCTGTAGCTTCTTTAGTTTACCTTCCACTGCTGCTTGTAATTCGGGTACAATTCTTCGCATCTTATGGCGGACCTGCCTAAATTTAGGATCTATTCTCAGGTGATGACAACATACTTCTGGGTCAATCCCCTCCATATCTTGTATTTTCCAGGCGAAGGCATCCGTATGTTCTTGTAACAGAGCTGTCAGCTGAGTTGCATGTTCTTCCGATAACCGTGACCCGATCCTTACTATTTTCGGTTCTTCCTTGGTTCCTAAATTGACCTCCCGGGTAGACTCCAGAGCCGAGAAATTTGGCTTCGGCTCCGCCTCCTGTGATTGCTATAAGATCTCCTTTTCGCCTGCTTCATAGGTCATAACTGCTTGGGAAATTACCTTTTCTAATTCCTGCTCGGCCCTGACTTCCTTAGCTTTATTTTTTTCTCGACGTAATCTAGCTCGTATATCTTCATTTTGTTGAATACCGACCTGCATGCATTGTCTTTCCGCTTGAGGGTCACCTAGTACTTCTACTACTCCTCTGTAGGTAGGGAATCTCAATCTTTGGTGGTAGGCCGATGCAACTCCTTTGATACCAGCGATCCAAGGTCTCCTGATAATTTCTTCGTAAGGTGACACGACATCAACAACACAAATGGTGGTAAGTGTATCCAGATATCCTTCCCCATCCGAGACCCTGAGAGTGACTTCTCCTTTTGGTATGGTGACAGTCCCGTTAAAACCATAGATCCGGTAGGTAGACGGGATTAGAATGTTGTCAGATAGCTTCATCCTTTTAAATGTGTCATAGAAAAGGACTTCAACAGAGCTTCCACTGTCCACCAGTATCCTCTTAACTCCCTATCCCTCGATAAGTAAGGTAATAACCAGGGGATCTCCATTCGCTTGACCGTTCATCGGGACATCGTTAGCAGAGAAGGTGATCGGCTGCATCATCCAGGCTTCCATAGATAAAGTCTTGGCGACACTGAAGATTTCCTTTCCTGCTCGATTCCTTTTGTGAATTCTTGATGTGATGCCCGTCCTTAGATCAAACCCTTCGGTTGCCGAATATGAGATGGTGTTGCATACAAATTAAGTTCCCCGATCAATCCTGACTTGATGTATCAGTGCATCTGGCGTCTCGAGAGACGGTGTTGTCTGCCTAACAAATTGTCTTAAGTACCCATCCCGAATCAGATATTAGACAATGTCTTTTACCTCCCGATAATTGTTAGTTGAGTGTTCTCGATACTGGCAATAATGACAGAATTCAGGATGGTTCTTTGTCTCGTCGAACTGTATTCCTCTGGTCTTCAAGTATCTAATGTCGTTTCTTTTTTCCACTTCCTTAAAGATTTCTTCTAGTGGTGCGTTCAGAGGTGTGTAGGTTTTGGGTTCATGGCGGGGCTTCTTCCCCTTCTCAACCCATTCCTTCTTCTCCGACGCTTTATGTGTTGGTCCCGATATCTTCTCGGGTCTCTTCTATGCCTCTTGAAGTATCGCCTTGGCTGCAACACTTGTCTCTTGTACTTCCCTATCTTTAGATTCCTCTTGTATTTCTTCCAAGGCGATGTAATGTTCCTGCATTTTCCTTATTTCTTTCAACGTCTGAGGTTTCTGTGTGAACATATCTATCCAAATATGGTCCGATTTCCCAAGTGAGTTTTCGAACCCTAATATCTGCTGCTTGACTGGCACCTTCCCGATGTCGGTACATAGTTTTCTCCATCTGTGTGTTAAGGATCTTAGAGGCTCTCTGAATCTTCTGGCAAAATTGAACAATTTATTAACCCTAAGCCGGGCCTTGCTATTGTGCATTTACGTTTCAAGGAATGTCTCTATCAAAACTTTGTAGCTTCCGATGGTCCCTACTGGTATGGTATAAAACCAATTTCTCGCCTCGCCTTCCAAACTGACAAGGAAGACCTTGCACATGACCACGTCACTGTTCTTCCACTGTAGTAATGACATTTTGTATATTTTGACGTGCTCTACGGCATCCCCTGTCCCGTCGAACCTTGAGGGAAAAGCCGGGAGTGCACACTTCGGGGGGAATAGTGCTTGTTCCAGCTCTCGGGTGAAAGGAGTCTTCTCGGCTTCACTAATCACTTCTGCTAACTTATCATCCTTGCTATTCCCTGACAATTTCTTAACCATCTCTTCGAGTTCTTTGAGCTTAGCCTCCGTGACGTTATCTGGCCTTCCTCTTTGCTCGGGTTTTTCGTCCTCCGTATAAGAGTTATCGGGGGGACAGTATCCTCCTCCTCTCATAGCGCTACGGATGGGTATACGCCCTTGGATTGGTGGCGGTGTTCGGACATGTCCCAATCGGGTTTGGTTACTTGATGCTCCTCGGCTCGTAGATCCTCGCGATCTCAACCTTTGGTGTCTCAGTTGGTGATTTTCATACTCAAGTGCCAAGTTTCTTCTTTGTAGCTCCCTTAAGTGCTCTTCCTGCCTTTTTTGGTTTTCCAGAATGGCCAACAAGGTCGGATCTGTGCTTTCATGGCTAGAGTGTCCACTTGGTTGATTCCCATGTGTAGTCGGCGGAGCTGGTGGTGCTGTTCTGGGAGCTACGTGTGGTGCAACAGGAGGAATATCTCGGGTTACCCCCTTTTTCCTAGCCGGATCTGCCTAAATCCTTCTTTTTCTCGGTTCAAAGCGTCTTGATACTCAGCACGTCTCCTTTCCCTCATACGATTGACCCGCATTATCAGTGCTTCTTCTTCGTCCTCAGTGTCCAATGCAGTTAATCCATCCTCCATGTCCGCTAGTCTCCTCTAACTCGGCTGAATGTGTTCCAAGGGAGGTAGCTCATCATCTTGACCGAAGTTAACTTCCTCTTTGAAAGTGGTCATTCCTCTGGCCGGTACTCGTGGTTCCTCGGGTTGGTGTTGCCGGTTACTTTCTTTCCGCGAGTTCGTCAGCCCTTCCTGCATGCTATTTCCTGCCACAGTTCGGTTCCTAAGGATTCTTCATGTGCCTGAAGTACTAGCCATCGGTTTGGGTGCACCTTTTCCTCCGAGATTAGTTCATACCTACATCAGCTGAATACACGACACCTCACTTTGTACTATTTTCAAATAGGTTTATATGAAGTACATAAGGAAAAGAAAAATCTATGATACTCAGACATGATCCAGACAAGTACGATTACCTTTATTTCATCGTGCTAACCTCAGCACACTAAATCAGTTGGCTACCCCAATATTTTGAAAAGGACTTCAATGTATGTCACTTTCGGTACTTTCTTTATGCATTAATCATTCTTTGTCCTACATTCCTTGTGACATAAATCATTAACCATCCGTACCATTGGTCGGATAGTTTCTTTCCTTGTCAAGTTTCGATGTTGTGACTCCGTTCAATCATACTGACGGCATCATTAACTACTCGAGAGCCGGGATAAAACGATTTTCTACTATTCTTTATGGTCTTTCCTCAAGATTTCACAAGGATGGTTTTACCCTGGATCCCTTTGGATTTTCCGTTAGGATGATGTTTTAGCGTCCAACAACAAAACCAAAGTAAGATTATCACCCAAGTATCTACTAGATTCTTATGAATCATCATTTCCGCAACCAAACTAAATGATTTTGAGCCGATCTACCGGTATTAACGTCGTATTCAAAGCTTTAAGGAATCCCACGATTTGGAATGAGAACAGCCGACGAGATGAAGTTTCGTTTTAGCTACTACCAAGCATCAAAGGTGCTATTTTGGGAGCTTTTGAATTTTTCTAACAACTCGACGGAAATAAAAAAGAACAATATCGTCAAACAAAACTCAACAATATCTATCTCAGAGAGTTTTAAAAGCAATGAGATTTATTTTTTTTGGGTAAAAGATAACAATTTATGAGTTCCTTCTACTAGCACGTCTAACCAAAAGAGTTCTTTCTTTAGCTTCAACTAACACACTAGGTGATTTAGGAGCTTTGGATCTTCCTCTTTTAGTGACTGATTTCAAGGTATCCGAAGATGTTAGACGTCCCCTTAGTCGGCACCAAAATGTAGATGTGGAAAATCCAACTACTACATCCGATGAATCTCAAATGCGCAAACAATAAATAAACAAGCAAGAGATGAACAAGAACACAAGATATACGTGGTTCGGCATGATGACCTACGCCCACGGGGTGAAAGGATGATCTTATTACTCAACTCAAGGTTACAAATGGTGATTCTTACTAGTCAACAACCTAATCTCTCCACAGTACTCTTGGTGTTCTCTCCTCCCGTCTCGCTTACCCTCAACTCTTTACAAGGCTCACTATTTATATGCTAACGTGATGATACATCCAAATTACAGTGTGAGTCACCGTACATCTTCCTGGATTTCCTGGTCGGGTGGTGAGTGGCGTTCCTTCTAAGACGCTGACCCGAGCTTGGTGAATGTGGCTCCCGATATTCTTATACCCGATGTTGGCTACTTGGTGCCGTACGATCCGTTGTCGCCCTCCATCCTGACCCGATGTTGTTAACGTTCGGGCCCACTTTGACCAGGCTCTTCTTATCTTCTCCAGTTACCCTGTCAGAGTATTTATTACTCTAGCGTCCGGCAGACATCTTCCGTCACATCCGAGTTTCACCTTTACACGTGCTGGCTTCTTGGGTGCTTCTGGGTACCGCTGTCTTCGTGCCGGGCTTTAAGAAGATGATTCTGTGCTACGCTCCTACCCTGTCCTTAGAACGACGTAGCTTAGGATTGCTCCACCTGGGTCTGTGGATTATTTAAACCTACACATATCAAACAGAAACGAGACTAAAACGAAGACTCAAACCCTGACAATTCAAATATAAATACTAAATTAGAATACATTAAACCACAGGACCAGCATGTGAAATAATCTTTTGCGGCAGCGTGAGAATCAACATTGAAGCTGGCACCTTCACTATCAACGAAGGGCATTGACTTCGGTGCTCAGTAAAGCATCAATCCACCCTAACTATGAAACATACGACCAACGCCTTCCTTCAATAACCTCAAGATTATAAGAAATCACAATCGAACAATCAGCTGCAAACCCCAGAACAATGGACCTCTGTCTCTCAGGGCTGTACTTCAATTACAAACATTACAGCATTTATATCCCTATTGAAGTTAGGCCATACTGCCAGCCCGCAATTCAGATGAGTATACAGTAGTCATCATTGCGAAACCATCACACCCTGTGTTCCAAAATCCAGCAAGTTTTAAGATACGCCTAAATCAGAACTAGAGGTGCTTCGACAATTGCAACCAACATAGTATTCCTTCTCGCAAATGGAACAAAACATGACTGTACAAGCAAAGATTGAAACTGAAAGGGACTCCGAAGACTATTTTTACCCGTTCTATCTGTTCTAAGGTGCACTCTGGTACTGGATCAGCAGGTTTGTTTGTTACTTCTCTGTTAAGATACTTTAATTAGACGATCAGTTGAGCCTTTCTGCGATTTGTTGCGGGCTCGCTAGTGGGGTGGTTGGCTCGAGCCAAATAGAATTTCCGCGATATGTCCGATTTTCCACTTAATCCCATCTAGTTCAATCAAATTGTACTCATTTTTATCTGAAAGTAACTGGATAACGCTTATTTTGACTAATCATCCACAAATTTAAGGATTCGATTACTGATCCACCCGGCATTATTAGCTTCAGATTATTGGAGGAACAACTTCTTGCAAGTGTTACTTAGTTTAAACATATTTCTTTCGGTGTAAAAAACCAAAAAATCTGAGTTAGGTTGGAATTAGATTGCATCCAATTGAATCTAATTTTACTCAATTTCGCCGGATCATATTCACTTCGATCTCACTAGATTGCACCCGAGTACATCAACTTTGGACCTCGGATTTTGTTGTAAGCTCGCCCGATCTCATTTGATGCTTGAATATTTACATTTTTATCCTAGTACAAACTTCGTGACGAGCTTCGTCCGGTCTCACCTCATCTTATTGAAAACTCAATCATCTATTATAACTCATCGTCGAATTTACATCGACGCGTAAGAAATCACAACCTTAGATCACATAATTATCAATTTGGTCTCTTGCAGAATTATTGTTTTACGAAATTGAACATGGGCTAGCTATTTATCGACAAATATATTTTTGATTTGGGCATGTGGTGCCAATCATTTGACAAATGTTATTTAAAATTTAAATCACAGAAAGTATAATTTGTAAGTTGTTTATCCGACCAATAAAAGATCTGAATTTTTAATCCAACGAATACGAAACTCATACGAATTACCAATTTACCATTAATAATATGATTTCAGGTGAATTTCCTCTATCATAGTTAAAAACTGAATCAAGCTCTCTTCCTAGAGCTTCTAGCCCCATCGGAAAATATTTAAACCAATAAGAATCTTTTGTTTTTTCACACCGGTTGAGACCCGTAAAATATTTAAACTGATATTCTTTGTCCCAAAACCAGTGGGTCATCTTCTATTAACTTCGCGAAACCCTAATGTTCTAACCACAGTTGCAATGCCGCATCGATCCCTTGCTCCTCTTCCTTTCGTTTCACAGGAACGGAGTTCGGTACAAGGAGTTCTGTGTGTCGGTGATATTCGGAGGTACCGATCTATATCTATATCTTCTTGACTATTATTTATCGCCTGCATTTTCTTAATCACTTTTTTTTTCTTTTTTCTTTTTGCATAAACACGAATAAGAATCAGAACATATCAACAAATTAATTGTTTCAGGAGAAAAAAAAAAAAAACTCAATCACTTATATCACGCAAACCCTAATATTGTTTCTCTTTTCATTGTCTTTTCTTCCGCATCCTTTTTCTTCTTCTTTTATATGGCAGATGAGAATACAAAGGTTGTTCAACCATCAGGATAAAGTTAATGGTTGAACAAATTGGTGATTAGCGGGTTAGAAACAAGACCAAAACAGATTATCCCACATACTAAAACCTAAACTGCAATATCTGTTACTCTCCAATAACCTCCGTTACTCTCTAATATTCCTCCGATGGTGAACCACAACGGAGGTAGGATTGAGACACCATCTATATCAAGAGATCAAGCACGTTACAACTGTGTATATTCTACAAAACCATTTTTGTGCTGTTTACTAATGCTAGCTTCCAATTTTTTAATATCACGCTATATCAGGCTGACTATTCATTTTGCGTTGTTGATACCGACATCTGTGTAAAATAAGAAAGTAATTTTCCCTGTTTGCTTATTATTTTAAATTCTATTTACTACTTTTAAGATTATCATTTTTTTCTTCTAGTATAGGTACTATGATCGGTTATATTAAGATACATAATAGAGTTAAGATCGGTTCTACCAACTCACATATATTGGTCATCAAATAATATGCAATGAATAACAAGACCAATAAACATATTGAGTTCCCTTTCGATTCATGAAACAAGTTCATGAATGTACTTCCTTTAAACAAATGTAAAACATTGTTTCCTAGGATGAAATCTTCACCATACACCCATTCACATAATCATAAATCTATATATAAGATTATGTCGATGTCATATCTACGAAGTTCAAAAGATAAGTGTTATATTTCGTAGTCTAATTACTTTACACTATATATGATCATGTATCTTCACTAGAGTACTATAACATACAATATATACAGCTTCGCAATTATGTTTTCAATATAGCACGACTTGAAAGATACATTAGGAATTAAAACAAGTTCAAGTCAATATTACAAACCTCAAGTGGAAGGATGATGTCATCGTTGTAGTCGTTACTTCTTCACATTCTTCATGTCTTCGGAGTATACTTATATGTCTCAACATTCCTAGACTTTCTAGTCTAACCTAAACGAAGTTGACTCTAGTATTTAATCAAGCGACTCTATATGAGTTTTGACTCTAAAATATGACAACCAAACTTGACATACCAACGCTTGGTAAGTTCAACCGATTTATGCTCTAACAAGTTATTCGGCTCGAAATTCTTGTCTATGCAAACTAGCCTGATTAGTTATGCGACATTATCTCAAATGATAGAAAGGTGAATATAACTTGAGATATAGGTGGTTTAGTCTTCACTTACCTTTTGTTGATAAAGTTTTCCAAAAGATTCGGTTGATCTTCGCCTTCAAACGGTAGAACGCAATGATTATTGCAGTGATCCACTATTTCTCAACTATGATTTTATCCTAGTCCGAGACTTAACTAATTGTATACTAGAATCAAGATATAGTTTTGACAACTAAATTTGACAACAATCTTGAGATGGCAACACTTGTGAGTTCAACCGAGCAATGCTCTAACAGGTAAGTTTCTAAAATGTGTAAATTTATTGCTCCTATTGTATTGCATTTGTTTTGTGGTATATGGTTGGTTGATCTTCGATTTGATTGATGTACATCAAGTTAAGTTGCCGTCACTCCTGAAGCACATTCAACTTTTAGTTTTGCTTTTTTTTGTCTGTAGAAGTAAATTTCCATTTGATCACGCAAAAATATAAATACCAGCCGACATAGACAAACAAATTTTTCTCTAGCTTAGGTATTGTTTTGAGGCATATTATGCTTCTGCTTAGCTAATCATTCCACAATTGAATATTATGGCTATATATTTGACCATTAGTACTTTAGCTTTGTAACTGTATGTTTCTTTTGATTATGTGTAACTAAAGTAGGTAGAAACCTTTGTAGTTTTATGCTATATTCCTACTTTCTGTGATTGCAATGTCTTTCGTGCTTACTCAGTTACCTCTTTTTTGGTTGTAATGGGTAAATTTCAGGGTGTTCCTGATCACGTAAACAATGAGGCGTTATTTCCGTATAAAAGGATTAAACTTCATAAACCCAGCCGAGCTTTTGAAGCAATGCATATAGATCCGATTTCTTTTGCCGCCTCCTTCTCAGATCGGCTCCTTTGGAGCAGATATGAGCATCCATGTTTCCGGTTTCATCTACAGCTTCTTGTACTCTTGGTGTTTCGCATTAGTTTACCTTTAAGTCATGATTTATTTTCTGTTCTTAGTGGTTTATCTTTTGTTTTTTCTTCTCTACAAATTTGGGTTTGTTTTTTGAGGGATTTGGGTGTGACTGCAAATTTGGCATGTGAACTAATGAAGAAAAGAAATCAAGGCTCTCAATTTTCAACACAGATCTACACTCAAATAACACTTTCAGCAGCGTTTCCGGCAAATAGTTATCATTTTGATATTGATCTTCTTAGATCAAATGTATATGCGGTTATTAAGTCTATGTTTCCTTTTATTTCTGTTAAAGATGATAACTATTGTAACCCTAATTCTTGGTTCCTAGGGATTATGATGTTCAGTAGTTGTTTAATGGGGTCTTGGCTAGTTTTGATTTTTTCTTTCCTATTCCCTGTAATCTTTGTTCTTGTAATCCTTCTTATTAACTGGATCTGTGGGTTTGTTGTATGTTGTTTGATAGTTTTTTATCTCAAGTCTAGTGTTGATCCTTTTCCTTTCTGGTGGGAAATAAAGATCCGACGGTATTTCTTTGTATCGGCTGAAGAAGATGAGTTTTAAGATGAAACTTATGGTACCTCTTATTTGAGAAGAGAGTTCTATCAGATTGTTATTAAAATTGTTCTTATTCTGAGCTGTGAATCAAGCATCATCGATTCAAGTTCTCCCGTAAAGGCGGGTGTTATTGTTCTACTGTTACGGTTTGGTTTTGATGGTCCGATGAAGATTCTAGTTACGGGATTCTGGTTACAAGATTCGAGTTACGAGATTCGGGTTGGAATTATTCAGTTTTAAGACTTGTATGTTTCGGTTTCTTACTGTAACTTCGAGGTTTTTCCTGTTTATTTATTAAAAATAAATAAATATAGATCTGATTTCTCAAGGTGTGACTATATTTAATTCATGGAATGATGTATGGGTAATATAAATAATTTACAATACATCAATAATATTTGTGTATTTTGTTTTGAAAAAAAATGATGGCATTGATGACTAAGTTATCCAACTGGGAAGGCCCTTCGCCACCAATTACTGAGTACCCTTATTGATCGTTTTACATATCGAAGATATTTGTTAATATTTAATTCCCATGAAGTGTTCTTTTGTTTTGCGCAAATATGAAATGAGTTTTGTCAGTGTCTTGCTGTTAATATATGATTATGGTTTTTTTTTTTTTTATTGAAGGTTCATACAACTCAATGCGATCATTATGGAAAAAGAGTTACCGTATGAAGCAAAATAAAGTGCTTTGTTGAACCTTCTTATGGTACCATGTATCAGCTGTCTTTGTCAAGATCATATGATACATTTGTCAGTAAGATAGAAACCAGAAATTTGTGCATCCAGTACCAAACGAGAAACATTTCTGTTTGGTACAAGGTCTATATGGGCAACCACGGAAAATTTCAGATGTTACCAAGTTGGTCGGTGTAAGAAACTTCTCTTACAAGAAGCTTTAATATTTAATGACCACTGCTAGTTTCCCTCCGGGTGTTAACCAAGTGATAGCTATGTGTTACTTATATACTATATAATGAACTAGAACTTGGCCCGTGGCGTAACGGCACGACCACGAAAATAAGTGGAAAAAATTATTTTGACCGGTGTCATTCATTTGTTGTTATTATTTAAAGTGACAATTGTTTTTCATACATTTTGATTATTATTTTTTGTTTTGTATTTGACCGAGCTTATTTTAACACTTAAAAAATAAAGCATAACTTCTATAATATAATGTTATTCGTGTCATGACGACATCAAATAAACATTGCACACTAATACATTTGACCAATTGAAGAACCACCCATTATAACTATCTTTCCCACCAGCAACACTGCCGCCACCTGCTCCATGCACCACCATTCACAAACAACACCCTGATTACCCCAAATATCTATTGATGTAATTATTAACATAGTTGTTATCGATTTAATGGGAGTATGTATTCATTTAGATAATTAATAAGATATTTATTGTGAGATATTAAATATTTGATGTACACAGATTAAGACTGTTGGATGTGAATTTCTAACTTTCAATCATAGAGGTCACTTATAAACACTTATGTAAACAACCATTGATTTATCTTCTCCCTAAACAAATCTTGAGGATGACACCAAAAACAATTGATAAATTAAGGCACTAAAGATTTCAAGGATGATACCAAATCATCAAGGAAATAAAGTTGAGTGGAAGCATGTTCTTGGATTTAAATTCTTTTGTCACTTTAGTCTATCTCTAATTCCCAAATTTATTTCTGATTTAGGTTTACTAAAAAATGGGGAACTAAAGTTTTTAATAAGTCCACTCCTTCTCATGGATGTGAGTGAGAGAATAAATTATTCAGTTTTATGGAAACGTAGGTTTGTTATTTTAGTCTATCAAACTTCTCCACTTTGCTTTTGATTTTTAGATGCGAAAAAGAGAATATGTAATTATTTCCTAATTAAATCATGTATTCATGGGATCGACCAAAACCGTGGATTTATTAACTGGGAGGGAAAAGCAAGATCGCTCTTTATGTTGACTAACTTAGTTAAACTTTGTTTTATAATGCAGAACAAAGAAACAGGGAAAAAAGATCACTTAGCTATGATATAACTGGTGTCTTAACAGTGCAACTTAATAATAAGTTAATTTATCGTGCACTGATTTTGATTCGTATTGTTCAGTTGCAGTTATTATTTTTAATTGTCATGTATTTTAACCAAGTTTATGTTATCATTAAGACGATCAACCACATTTTCTCTTCTTTATAATGTTCACCAATTTGTGGAGACACATTATTAACAAAATATATTACTACTCACCAACATCCACCACCTCTAAAATATCACTTGATACCACGTCTTCCCCCCTAGCGTACCATTGCTGCCACCCCAACTTCTAGACGTGCTTTTAATTTTTAATCACAAACGTCATGAGAAAACTTTAAATTGAACAAACTTAAATCGTCAATTAATTTATCCCATTATTTTATTTTTGTTGAATTCTCTTTTATATTGTAATCAATTTTAGTTTAACACTAAAAACCATGATTTGTTCAATCGGGTATTATTTGGGTGATTCAGCGGTATGATCATATTGTCTTATGTGATTTGGTATCATCCACGAAATATTTGGTTTTTGTCCTTACCAATCGTGCAAAAAATAGCCAACTGCATCTTTCACAATATAATGTTGTGCGCTTCTAAAGACACAAAAATATTATTGTTCACTACTATTCACCAACACCCACCACCATAAAAAACCCGCCATCGGCACTATTTCTTCACCACCAATGAAAGACCAACACCCACCACAATATTTTTTGTGTCTTTAATATTTCTACCACACGCTACTTCATCTACCACCACCATTAATATTCAATAATATAACTTTTAGTAAAATTATTATTTACTAATAAAAATATGCATTTATTGGATCAATTAAGGAGAAATTTATAATGAAAAGTTAATTAATCATTCATTATGAGCAATTAATGTGATACTAATTAATAAAACATTCATAATAGTTTAGTTGAACAAACTACGACCGTATGTTTATTTTTTTCCTACACAAATTTTGGCCACCACTTACGTTGGCTAAGTTAGCCAAACTATGCTATGTATTCTAAAAAAAATTATACAACTTTCTAGTATTCCGATAAAGATTATACTGGGTAAGTAGTACTTCCTAATCGACATGCATTGCCCGTAATCATAATAGTGTATACTTGCAATCATAGTAAGTGCAGTGGTACCAAATTTGATGTGTGTGTGTTTGGGGGAGAAACCAAAGAAGAAATAAAAAAAATAGAAATAGTGATACCCGAGGCCGAATCCGGACCCCGAACCCGATGACAAATAAGTTAAAGCCCATACAAGGCTCAGGCCCAACCATTGAAACCCTAGCCCTAGGTATATCTTTCTTTTTTATCTTGTCTCTGGATTTACTTTTTTCTACTGATGGGGAAGAGAAGATAGAGAAGAAGGAGATTTGAGGAATCTGTGAGTGAAGAAGATGAAGATATTTGTGAAGACACTTACTGGGAAGACGATCACCTTAGAGGTAGAGTCAAGTGATACTATTGATAATGTGAAAGCTAAGATTCAAGACAAAGAAGGGATTCCACCAGACCAACAGAGATTGATAATTAGAAGATGGTCGTACTCTTGCTGATTACCACATCCAGAAAGGTTTAAATTCGATAAAACTTACTCCTCTTGTTTTTGATTTTGTTCAATTTTGAAAGTATTGATTTGTATTTGTGTGTGTATTTGTGGGAACGAAGAATCGACTCTGCATCTTGTTTTGAGGCTACGTGGTGGGATTATTGAACCATCTTTGATGGCTTTGGCAGGGAAGTACAACCAGGACAAGATGATTTGTCGCAAGTAAGTTGCAATTTTCACACTTACTCCCCGTTTCTTTTATATTTTCATTCAAAACATACTGTTTAGGATGGAATTTTGAAAATGAGACTGTAAATGAATTGATGGTCATGTGATAGGTTGACCGTATTATTGAACATATGTACTAGAGGTGGGGAATAGCCATCTGAGAATTTGATTGACAGGAGTTTGTGTCGTATAAGACTGAGAATGAGCTGAGAAACACCATTTGTTGGGCATTTGTAATTGAACTTAATCATTTATGTGGTATTTTTTATCTTGCTTCTGCAGCTCTTTGTATATGACATAAAGTTAACATAGATTAGTAACAAGAAAACAAATTTAACTTTAGAATTCAGACTTTTTTTTCCTTGTTGTGAATTTTTGCACTGTACCTGATCAAAGTACTGTAAATGTTGCATTGATGTGGTTTTAAATGATCTTATTTTGATATTCTAGTGATGTGATATTTGTTGCAGATGCTATGCACGTCTTCATCCTCGTGCTGTCAACTGCAGGAAGAAGAAGTGTGGACACAGCAACCAGGTATTAATTCTTGGACAGTTTTGATAGATTTTGCCATTTGTGGTTTGTGGGGTTCCTCATATTCTTTATGATGATGCTCGAATTAATTTGTGTTTCGGCTTGTTTGTTTGTCCTGCAGTTGAGGCCAAAGAAGAAGATCAAGTAGATGCTATCCTTAATTTTGGTGGCTGCAGAGCCAGAGAATTTGTTTTTTAGCTTCTTAGTTGGTACTTTTACTTCCAAACATTTAAACTTGGTGTTTTTACTCAAGAATATCGTTCAACGCTTTATAGCCCACTCTGCTTAAAAAAGCTGGCACGGTATATTGTTTTAGATCTTTTTGTGAATATATGACTTTCTTAATTCCGTTTGAAGCATTGTCAACTGTTAACGGCTTTTCTCATAGTAGCTTTTGCTTCTTGCTGTTTGCCTGCTGATCTTCAAGTCTATATAACCCATATTTACCAAGATTTGTTAGTAAGAATTAAGCGTAGCTTATCTTCTACTTGTTTGAGTCAATTTCAAGCCTTAGGCTAAGCTCAATGGTAGTTAGAAATGTAATTTGGAAATATGAAAATATAGGATATAGACTCCAATAAGTCTGAACTATAAGCCTTAGGCTAAGCTTAACGTGATGTCAATTGTTAACTTCTTTTCTTATAGTAACTTTCGCTTCTTGCTGCAAACAGCAATCTCTTGCACGTGTGCCTATGGCAGCTATTAGTCTATAACCCATATTGCCATGACTTGTTTATATAAATTATGCTTAGCTTGATATGTTTTTACTGAAGATTGCAATTAGGTTTGGCTTGGTAGGTTTGTGCTTCACGTTGCTTATCTTCTACTTGTTTGAGTGACAATTCCAAGCCTTAGTCTAAGCTTAACACGATGTTGCTCATTCTTGGTAGTCAGAATTGTGATTTGGAAGTATGAAAATATAGGGTTTAACGACTTCATTCAGTGATAGTTAATTTGTTGTACTGACATTGAAATATAATAGAAAAAAGTTAGGAGCTGAGCCTGAACAGATTAGATTGAGCATGTGGACTATAGTAAAGACATAATCGAAGATTTGTAAGTTTCACCCAACAGATTTAAATGAGGACAACACTTTGGAAGACGCTATTAACTATATTGAGACAACTAAATAAAAACAAAAGATAATAAGCTAAACAATGACAGCTGTGGGATTTGAAACCCATGCCCTTTCGGACCAGAGCCTAAATCTGGCGCCTTAGACCACTCGGCCAAACTGTCCGGTTGCTTTATCTATTCTTTGTTTATATCCTATGCTATGCATATAGTTCACTATTGACTGATTGCAGGTGGAGTTTACTGTTGTGTTTTTGGTTTAACGATAAGAGTTTATCATTGAACCTTTTTGAAACATAGTCTGTGATATCTATTTCTCTGTCCTGATAAGAGTTTGTTTAATCACTACTAGTTTCTATGGTTTGACATAAAGTTTGTCGTGTTTACTGAGCATAATTACTAGGGCATGTTATATCAAATCTTATCCCATAACAGAGGAGGATGAGGATTCTTTTTGTAGTTATCCGCTTATTCACACCCTCTTTTAATATAAATTACTGATAATTATGTTAGTAAAGTGTACTATTTCCATGTGTTTTGTTTATTTATTTTTAAAGCCTAGCGTAGACACTTATGAGTTGTAACCAACAGGTTTAAAGGCCAATGCATTGAAAGACACTAGTTTAATTCTATAGAAATAACTACATTAAATAGGAAAATTAAGCAAAAAAAATGACAGCTGTGGGATTTGAACCCACGCCCTTTCGGACCAGAGCCTAAATCTGGCGCCTTAGACCACTCGGCCAAACTGTCTTAGTGATATAGTTTTATTTTTGTTTAATCTGTTTAGTTACACCCTTTTAATCTATAATTAGTAGTAATGACGTTTGCAAGTTATACTATTTCCATGTATTCTGTTTCTGTTTGAAGTTTACACTTGTTCGCCTCCATGAGTTTACTTTGCAAATCAATGATTGACTCTTTTTGTACTCAATTTGTAGTAGTGACACTGATAAAATAGGCGTTGAACTTTATAGTAAAAGCATATCATAGACACTTGTACCTAACAGGTTGCATTGCAAAGGCACCAGTTTGATGCTTGTTAGGTTTAGAAGTCAATGCATTGCAAAGGCATCAGTTTGATGCTATGGAAACAACCACACTAATGACAAAAATCAAGCAAAACAGATGACAGCTGTGGGGGGAGGATTTGAACCCACGCCCTTTCGGACCAGAGCCTAAATCCGGCGCCTTAGACCACTCGGCCAAACTGTCTTATTCCTAAAACTGTTATGGTTTTCTTTCCTATTGTATGACATAGTTTACTTTCCATTCATTGGTGGTGGAATTTACTGTTATTTTTTGTTTGTTTGGCGTGCTGTCATATTTTTCATTTGGCGGCAAGAGTTTACTGAACCTTATTAAACTAGTATTTTGTGATATCCATTCCTCTGTCCTATTAGGAGTTTTCCCCGCAGAATATCAGGTATTCGTTTTGTATAGCTAAAACATTTCTTAGTCGGTAAAAAGGAACATAGAATCTTCGTAATGATTATTCTCCATGGTCACAATGTTAGGAAATAGAGAAACAGGTAAAAAGAAAGACCAGAACAGTAATTTTCTACTTCTTACAGAGGGTTGTGAAACATAGATATGGTTGCGGAATACATCTTACGATTGAAGGATTGATTCGTGTGCAAGTACCGGCACAATCTTCATAAAAGAGTGTAATTGTTTTATATTGCAGTACTAGTTTTTTCTTGTTTATAGTTCGTCTAAAATTACTTTAAAGAGAATGGTGTTCTTATTCTTATCAGTATTTTGTTGATTGACTTGATTGGAACCCCCACTACATAATTTTATAAGAAAGAAAGTCTTTCTAGGCTACTGAATATGGTGCCTAAAGTGAATATGGTGCTTAAAATGATTAGAAAACACATCCTCTCTGTATATGTGGAAATATTTTCAAAGTACGCCCTGCCATGGCCCCATATCTTTTATTAAGAAGATGCAGACTACTGACCTACTCTAGCGATACTGTTACAGCATCTTTCTCAGAAATTTTCTGCGGCCAGTACTAGTAAGTCTCATTCAATGACACCATAGATATGGATATACTGTTACAGCATCACTCTAACTATTATCCTGCTTTTTTATTTATATTTATGAACTATTGGTACGATAACTACACAATCTTACAAAAACCTGAAAACAAACTGATATACAAAGTCCAGAATGAGATTTGTGTCACATGCTTTGATGTCTGTTCTAGGGTACAAGTGCAATCCTCACTATGTGCGTTCATACTCATACAAGTCTGTACATATGCTGTTTGGTTACGTTTTGTGTCATGGTTTCCTTTTTCCTTTGGGTGTTCTAGCTTCTTTTCCTACCCTGTGATGCTTTTGTTTCCTTGTCAGAAGAATAAGGATTGAATCTCCTTTTCTGAATCTCTTGGAGCTTCTGAATTGTTGTGTGATTGCATTTTTTCCAGAAGCTAAGCTTATTGGCCCTCTTACTTCTTCAAAACTTGAACAGCTGGTGATCTGAAATTTTCTTTTTCTGACATGCTTATTGCCTCCATTAGCCTGTCAGGTAGAAGTTTCTTTCGCTAAAAATTATATAGAGCATCTTTTCAAGGCCAGACTTCCCACCACTGTGAATTGCCACTACATGATTGATCAAATAGACCCGTAGAATCATCGAGACCACCCCAGTCTTCTGACGATGATAAAATTCCATATGTTGTCTCCCCAATGTTCATTAGATCATGTTCTTCATCTTGCCCGAAATACTCTAGTTCCTTGCTGTGTTCATCCTCTGAACAAGGATCAAGTCTAAAATCCAGTCCATCTCCTCCTTCCACTGATAGCTCAGGTTTCTTTTCAAATTTGTATTTGGTGTCTCCATTGTCAGAATCACCATCCATACTGCTGTTTCCAGCTAAACCCAAACCGCAGCAACTGCTCTCTTCTCTAGGCTTTCCCACTAGATCACTTAGCCTCTGCAACTGTCAGGAAAAAAAAAAAAAAGAAGAAGAAGAAGATCATGTTATAAACTCATGTTGATCTAAAATTTCAAGCTTTCGAACCAAGTGGCTGTCAGGCCTAGAGAAAAGTTAGCTTTGAGGAAGATACTGTTATATTAGTTGTCAGGGATAGAATTAGCTATTACCTGTTTGATCAAGGCTTGTTTTTCGCTCTCTAAATTCTCGAATTTAGAAGCTAGATCATCATAACTAGCTTTCAGAATGTTGTAATCTCTTTCAAGCTGCTTCGACTTCCATCTAGCCCTTCTGTTCTGAAACCAAATCGCAACCTGTCGAGGTTGCAGTCCCAACTCTTTAGCCAGCAGAAGTTTCATTTTAGGTTCCAGCTTCGTTTCCGTTTCGAACATAGATTCCAATGATTTGATTTGTTCATCACTAAATCTTTTCTTCTTTTTATTGTTCTTCTTTCTCACCATCATAGTTGTATCATTCAAAGACGACTCCAATATTGATGATGATGATTCCACCTTTAAACCTGTTGCTCTTGTTTCCATTGTAGTAGTAGTACTACAATCTAAAAGAAATTCTTCCTCTGTTCCCAACATCTCCTCAATTGATTGTTTTTTCATCTTAAAGAAAAGTGTACACTGCCACTTCTATCTCTAGGTTGCTCATCCACTATGGAACCAATTTATAAGTAGAAAAAAAGTAAGAAAAGGAAGAGTGCTTTATATGGATGGTGTTGTAAATACTTTGTTGGGTGGATGAGTGAGTCAGGGTATGGTATTTCCAGACAATTGGGGTGTTTGTGATCTCTGATTTATACCAAAACTCATGGGGTAGTAGTAGTAGAACTGCAGAAGAAGATGAGATATAAGAAGAATGGGTTGAAGAAACGGAGTAAATGAAGTTAGGAGAGGGGCTGTCTAGGTGGTGGTGGTGGTGTTAGATGCTGCTGGGGTCCAAAAACCAGACCAATGGAATCAAATATCTTCTCTCATTCACCCTCTACTCTATGGCTCTATCTCTAGTTATTTTGCCATTGCCTTTGCCTTTGCCTTGTTTGAAGCTTTAACTTTAACTTTTTTAACTTTGTCTTTCTTATCGTGTGGGTCTCTCTCCTTCCTTCCCTCCCTATCATCTTCTTGCTTTCTAAATTATTTTCTGTCATTGTCTCTCGTTTTTGTTTCTTTGCTCAATTTTCTTATTACATCCTTAATTTCTTCGAGTAATTCGCTTACGCTAGACATTGTAGCATTCAATTTTTGTTGAAAAATGTTGCACCAAATTCAACTCATTTGGTGGTATAATAAACAATGTGCTTCTAAACAGCATGCGAAACACACCTAATCATTTATTTTTACATTGAGTTGAATTTGTGGCATTATACATTCGGCGCTCAAGCCGCTGGCGCTTCGACACGACGCGGGACTTTCCTAATATTAATTTCTTCCCATCGATCGTATCAGGAATTGTTTAACGATAATACTGAGATTAATATTAATTTCCTCCCTAATGATAATATAATCTAAGAAGAATTTTTTCAGTCTTGAAGAGAAAATGTGAAAGTAATATGTTAACCTATTGAATAAGTTTGCGTTGCTTAAGACAATGTGTCAAGGTGTCCATTTTTACTCCAATGGGGCATCGACAGGTGTCTGATGGTAAGAACATTCTTTTCGATTTTTCCTTCTTTTCTTATTGTGGGGGGGCCACCGGCGTTATCTTCTTCGCAACGTGTCGATACGGATGTGGATCAACGTGGAGTTATCGAGAAGGGGATGATAACCTGACAGTAGAAACGTGTAGTGGTCACTATCGCTGATGGTGGAGCATCCCATAGCCAGAGCCAGCCATATGGGGCCACTGACGGAGGAGGAGGAAGTGAGAGGATACCTTACATGTGTCGGCCACCTCTTGCCCCATGTATGGGAAGGGTAGGGTTGGAGCCAAAATGTATCTTTAGGTAATAAAATCAATTGACATTAAAATATATGGAGGGCCATTGCCCTTTGGCCTTAGGTGGTTCACCGAATCACCGGCTTTTTTTATCCGAATCACCGGCCTAGTTTTTTTTTTTTTTTTGGTGGGCAAAGAACTGGTGATAATAAGTTTCGAACTCAGATTACTGGTGTTATTTTTTTTTTATCTAAAGAGTCCAGTACTTTTTCCTTAATCGGTAAAGAGGTGAGTTTCGAACTCAAATCACTAATATCATTTTTTTTCTTTGTTCCGAATCACTGGCCTCGTTCTTTTTATTCTTGATTGATAAATAATTTGATTTTGAGCTAACTAGTACTATTATCCAGTGACTTTTTCCCATTGTACTACAGTGATATTGGCCTGGTTATATTTGTTTAAAGCATGCAAATTAGTGGTGGAGTTGCAGATATTTCTCCGATCCAACGGTAACATCGCTGAATGATGATACTAATATTCTAAATCCGAAATTTGTGAAAATCTTAATATTACAGGAGGAAAAAAATTATTTTGCTCGCATAACTCGTGCATTATTTATATAGCAGTGGTCACAACCGGTTCTGGACTGATGCAATATACAGAAAACTACGTGTAAGATATCTAACTCCAACTCTAATTTAGTTAAGGCGGTACATTTGTATCACTTGTCATTGAGGAAGGTGTAGTCAAGTCACAAAAATTGTTTGCATATGAAAACAGTGTTGACGTGTGTTCGAGAGCGATTTAATTAGTAACATTTTGAACGATGATGAGAAGAGTGTCGACTTACAAACTGCACTCAGCGATCATAACAATCGAGACTAATGATATTATCGATCGATCGATCAATCAATTCTCTTATCACAAAATGAATGTAGTTTGGTTAACCCTTGTCTTTAAGATAATCAAATTTTAGACGTGTCTTATAGATATCTTAACTTAACTTAGTAGTTGTACAATAATTGTGTAACTTTCTTATAAAGAAAACACTTGATGTGAAAATGGGGATCCTCATCCATTGCTCCTGGAAACTGTACGTACGTAATAAAATTGACCTTCACCACACGTAGCAGTTGGTTTTTGTCTTCGCGCCGTAAATGTTGATTAGTATGTTGCTTTAGTTTCTTCGTTTTTCCATGAGTTAGAAAACTCTAAACTCAATCCTAAACAGGAAATAAAGCTTACCACAAAAGTCGTTGATTGGTGGAGGTCTTAATCGATCGAAGTAGAACTCGAGTTTGTCACGTAGGAAACGCGTCGTAGTACTACCAGTTATTATTGTCTAATTGGGACCTAAAAAACTCAAAAAAAAGAGAAAGTTAGTTTTGTGTACTACTTTTCTTGTGTAAAACTCTACTTAAACTCATGTTTTCAGGAAGTTGAGTGGTGGCGCAAACTTTCTTTAGGTGGTGTGGTGGGGGGGGTGAAAAAGAAACAACAATATGGGATTCCATTTTTAGGTTTCGATACCTGATTTGGCGAAGCGAGGAAGGCAGATGAGATGGTTTACATATTTTCACATTCTATTCGTAGGGTTTTCGTGTGATGATGAATGTGGTGGGAATTATAAGACACCGGCTTTAAAAAAAAAATCTTATAAAGTTTGGTGATACTTTTTTTGATCATCTTTTTGCTTAAACTTTTGTTCATTTTTGTAAGGTAAGGATGTTGAGTATACCAGAGAAATGGGTGTTCAGGTTTTGGAAATGATCAGATGATTAATAGTCATTTTGGAACAACACACTCATCATTATGATTGATCTTATCTCATCTAACGTAACAACACTAGAAGCTTTGGTCGGGGAATGAAGTGACTCAAGTTTTAGAGAAAGTTTTACTGCTTAAAAAAGCAAATCATATCCAAGATAGTAAACTCGATAAGCATTTCCTGATTAATATGACAAGACTTTGTACCCAACACTAGAATATATCTCCAATTGCATCACAACGTATGCCATGTGATCCAAGGTTTGCCTCATCATGGTTCTCAATAGACCCGTGACCCTAAACTGTCTTGACTCTTGAGACCCCAGAATATTCATTAGGTCCAAAATTTGCCCAGTCGCTCCAATTGTACATCGAGTCATATATGCACAGGATTTTCACCCCAAACCTTTCCTAGTTACCCAAAACTTTCAATGTGACTCAAAGGGACCTCGCGATTTAGAATCTGCATCTTAACCCAAAAATCTAACATTGTGCCTTAAAAATCTACCGTGTGGCACAAATTTTGTTTGCTGGCTAGCTGTTTTGATAATCTTTGGTTGTGTTCTGCCGGATGATAATCATAGCCTGAGGGCCTGACTGACACCACTTTGGGGGATTATTAACTTTATGTGTGTGACTAGGAGTTAGGCATCCATCCCATGGAAATCCAACTACAACCTCCTAATTTGCAAATTAGCTAGAGGTAGTGCTGCCCAAAAGTAGCTTGAATATGGCCCGCTTTCCCCTGGCATAAGAATGTGTGTTCTTACCTAAAATTATAGCTCAAACTTGTTTATCCAATGAGTAGCAAATACCGGCTTTCTTGTGTCACTGCTTATAATGTTGTAGTTAATTTGTGTAGTTGCTTGTACTATGAGCAGGTTTTCCATGATGCAATTTGAAGCTTTAAGGGTGTCATATAAGTAAATGAATCCATTTTGTGTACCTTTTGCCACTACCAATATGGGTTCTGCCATGCTTGGAGTGAATCTGGTAAGTCCAGATCGACTGTTGGATGTTATTTCTTTTGGA
Organism: Papaver atlanticum; assembly: GCA_023531105.1. NCBI lineage: Eukaryota > Viridiplantae > Streptophyta > Magnoliopsida > Ranunculales > Papaveraceae > Papaver > Papaver atlanticum. The sequence continues at coordinate 365,645 of JAJJMB010013564.1, read as the reverse complement.
GATTTGATAATTCCTGAAGTAATGTTTCTGCATTGTCTAAGACTTCACTGCAGGGATGGATGGGGCCATTGCTTGGTTTTCTGGCCGTAGGTCTGTTTTGATTTTGCAGTTGGAAGAAAGAATGTGGGTTACAATGCTAATATGTCTCCACAATGCTGGAAAGAAAGATAAGATCTTGTTATCTTTGTAAGTTTCTAAATAGTATCTGCTTATAGTGGTTTATGTCAGAAGAATTTGTGAACTTAGGAAGTTTCCAAAGTTTCTATGAACTGAACTTAAGAACTTGATACTTGGCAAAGAAAAATATTGAAATTAGAAGAATTTATTTCCTTTTTCTGATATGAATTGAATGAATTGAAAAAGCGGGGGTCTAACAACCTCACCCAATATTTCGCTTAGCAATCTGTATGGACTAACTCCAATATACTTTTAAGAGAATATACTAGACAGTCAGACTCAATCTTGATAAAAAGTATATCAAAGAGTTATATCTCAATTTCTCGATTCAATCCTCACTCAAACAAATAGAAATCTGCGAGCCTGATTGAATGCAGGAGAAATAACTTGAACGGTACCAAAGACCAATGTCAAGGATCAATCAATTTCAATCAACAACCAAAGGTTGGATTTACCAATTGATCGATTCAACGCATAACCTGTGATATTTCAATTATATAACAAAATATAATGTTGAAAAGAAATAACACAGACACAAGAAGTTTTGTTAACGAGGAAACCGCAAATGTAGAAAAACCCCGGGACCTAGTCCAGATTGAACACATACTGTATTAATCCTCTATTGACACTAGCCTACTACAAACTAACTTCGGTATGGACTGTGGTTGAACCCCAATCAATCTCACACTGATCCAAGGTACAGTTGCGCTCCTTACGTCTCTGATCCCAGAAGGATACTACGCACTTGATTCCCTTAGCTGATCTCACCCACAACTAAGAGTTATTACGAACCAAAGTCGAAGACTTGAATAAAAAAATCTGTCTCACACATTAAAGTCTATAGAAATAGATAAATCTGTCTCCCACAGAAATAGAAATAGATAAATCTGTCTCCCACAGAAATACCTACGAGTTTTGTTCTGTCTTTTAATAAATCAAGGTGAACAGGAACCAATCGATAACCCGGACTTATATTTCCGAAGAACAGCCAAGAATTATCGATCACCTCACAATAAACTTAATCGACTAGCGAAGCAAGATATTGTGGAATCACAAACGATGAGACGAAGGTGTTTGTGACTACTTTTGTATCTTGCCTATCGGAGAAATTAATCTCAAGCCAATCTTACGATTGTACTCAATCACGATAGAAACAGCAAGATCAGATCACGTAACTATGGAGAAAATAGTTGGATCTTGCTTCACAATCCCAATGAAGTCTTCAAGTCGTTAACCTACAGGGTCTCGATAGAAACCTAGGGTTAAAGGAGAATCGAATCTAGCTTATATAACTAGTATCACACAGGAGGTGTGGGGGTTAGGTTTCCCAGTTGCTAGAGTTCTCCTTTATATAGTCTCCAAATCAGGGTTTGCAATCTAACTTACCTTGGTAACAATGCATTCAATATTCACCGTTAGATGAAAACCCGATTAGATTGAAGTTAATATCTTTCAACCGTTAGATCGAACTTAGCTTGTCATTAACAAATGAAATGCACGTTCATTAGGTTTGGGTAACCGTACTTAAATGTGTACACCTAGTTGGTTCAACAATAGTTAACCAATGGTTAGCCATATGAGCACTTTCATATCAACCTTATTCATCTTCACCATAACTAGTTCAAATGACTCAAATGAACTAGTTAGAGAGTTGTTCAATTGCTTAGATCTCATAGAAGTATACAAGATACAATCGAAGAAAAACGATTTTGATTCACTCTAATCGATTCATGAACATTATACCCACGGTTTGCAAAGATTGCATTCCTTAATATATATAAATGTTTAGTTCATGAATAAACCGTTTTTAGACAATAACCCACTTAAGTACGCATACGGGTACGCATACTTAAGTACCCGGATTGAGCTTATTTTTAGTTCACAAACTCCAACAGAAATTCACGGGATGTGAACTTCCGACAGTACGCGGACTTACCTCCGGTCATCCTAAGCCAGCAAAGTGCGCATACTTTGGTTCAAGGATTTTGGACTTACACAAGTATGAGTTCACATACAATGTTTATATCCATTCAAGGTTATATATTATAAACTCTCATTTCAATCATTGAAACATTCTTAGAGGATGTTATATAGTGGTTATTCACACACCATTTTTCATCAAAGCGATTTTCAAGAGATTGAAATGTTCAACATGACTCCTGTCACGAGTAAAAATGAACTTGGCCAAAGAGAAAGTTTACCAACACATATTTCGAGAAATAGATAAGCGAGATAAACTCGGCTCGAAATAACAAATGTGAATAATCGAAGTCTATATAGCAATACGACTTTTGTCTCAAGATAGGAGATAGAGTAGATAGACTTTTGAGTGATAGATAAGTTCAAGTCTCCACATACCTTTTTGTCGATGAAGTTCCACTAGTTCCTTGAGTAGTTATTCGTCTTTGTATGATGAACGCCGTGGAGTCTAGAGCTCAACTACACTTACTATCCTAGTCCGAGACTTAGCTATAAGTAGACTAGAAATCAAGACTTATAGTTTTGGAAACTAAACTTGACAAACAAGCTTGAGATAGCAACGCTTGCGAGTTCGACCGAGCAGTGCTCTAACAATCTCCCCCTTTGTCAATTTTAGTTACAAAACTATCAATACATATGGAATACAAAATAAATAAACTTTGCAGCTTCTCATCCACATGCTTGATCTCCTTGGTTCTTCAACATTACTCGAAATCTTCGTCACTTCCAAGTACTCCAATGATTCCAAAGATATTCAAATCAGCATCACCGTTGTTAAAGATCCGTAGCCATAACAATAAAAAAACAATAGTTCTCAATCATTGTTACACAGTGTCATATTATTATTACACATCATCAAAGTTCAATTGTATCACAACTTCGATAACAATACTATGGTGATATGTATCACTCCCCCTTAGTCAATACTCCATCTCACATGGAAACCACTCCTCCTTACACAATGATCCGAAACCATATGTATTTGTAGTGTGAACTACACATTAATTCCCCCCCTTTTTGTCAATAAAATTGGCAAAGGTACGAGAACTAGTGGGATCCTAATGAAATTTCCATAGAGACACTTCATGACCAAAAGAAAGTACATATCAACTTTTTAGATGCAATCATACTGCCGAAACTAAATGCATTCATCAAGGAGTTGATAAAGATACAAGATAACCCCTATAATATTCCACAGCCGCACTCCCCACAAAGATTTGGCAATTAAGCACAAGTTCAATTAAGAACTCTCCCCCATAAAATGTCATTCCCGAAAGAACAACAAGAGCGACCTTACTTTCACAAGAAAAGAAGGATTTCTTTGGACATTAACAAATCACATCATAATATGAGTTTGTATCCAAAAATCTCAATTAAATTAACCACAAGTGAACCCATGATTAATTTAATCGGAAATGCTCACATAAGAAAACTTACAGAGCCGCACAGTATTTACATAAAAATAAGGATCAGGGAAGATCAATACTGAGGAATAAACAAAGATTCATTCTATTTTCCATCACTATTTGCACAATGACATATAATAGACTTTAATCTTTGTAAACAAAAGTTCATCCTATCTTCCATCAATATTTGCATAATGACATAATAGGCTTAACTTTTGTTTGTCAAAAGTTCATTCAATCTTTTATCAATACTTTCATACTGACATATGAAAGACTTAACTTTTGACCACGTATGGGACAATCATAGTTCACGGACGCAAACACACATATCCCATAACAAGTTGCAATATATAAAACCATAAAGATTAATACTGCAAAATCATCTTCCAAATAAACTTTAGAATTTAAATAAATAAATCTAAAAACATTGCAAGATGAAAATCGTTAGAAATAGCTATGTGTACTCATAATAATTTCTATTCCAAACCCTAGTTATCCTTCTTAAAACACAAGAATAAATTCTCATAAGAAGTTTCCTAGACATCAAGACAAACTCGTAATGCACATACAAGATGATTTGTCCTTAGAGGGTAGAATCAATTTTTTTCGCACGGATTTACACCAAGAATAGCTACCAAAGGCGTATAAAAAGCTTTTCTCAACAAAGAAGAACATACAAAGTCATTATCGACCATGCACCATAGTTCATAAAAGATGATTGTGAACATTCAAGAATCCTATAGCAATACGTACTACTGTCCATTCTTGAACTTCCTTCTTTGTGATTCACCAACAATATTCTTGTAAAATATACAAATGAAATTATAAGAGAATTACTCCAAGAATCCAAGTGCCCAAGTCCAAAAGAAGTGGAACAAGAGCGACGAAACTGAGCAAAACACTCAAAAACAAGAGTCGGGACAAAATCCAATCTTAACTCTTCCAAATTCAGGAATTATCATCTCCATTTTCAATAGAATTCAAAGAGGAAGAGAATGCAAAAAGAATGGGGATCAAAGAGTTATATCTCAATTTCTCAATTCAATCTGCAATCAAACAAATAGGAATTTGCAAGCCCGATTGAATATAAGAAATAACTTGAACAGTACCAAAGACCAATGTTCAAGTGTCAATCAATTTATATCAACAACCAAAGGTTGGATTAACTAATTAATTGATCTTACGCACAACCTGTGATATTTCAATTATATAAACAAATATAATACGAAAAAAAAATAACACAGACACCAGAAGTTTTGTTAATGAGGAAACCGCAAATGCAAAAAAACACCTGGACCTAGTCAAGATTTGAACACCACACTGTATTAAGCCGCTACAGACACTAGCCTACTCCAAGTTAACTTCAGACTGGAATGTAGTTGAGCCCTAACCAATCTCACACTGATCAAGGTACAGTCGCGTTCCTTACTCCTCTAGAACCACGCCGGATTCTGCGCACTTGATTCCCTTAGCCGATCTCACCCACAACTAAGAGTTTTTACGACCCAAAGTCGAAGATTTGATAAACCAATCTGTCTCATACAGAAAAGTCTATTGTATAGATAAATCTGTCTCCCACGGATAAACCTATGAGTTTTGTTTCATCTTTTGATAAATCAAGGTGAACAGGAACCAATTGATATACCGGACCTATATTCCCGAAGAACAGCCTAGTATTATCAATCACCTCACAATAATCTTAATCGATAAACGAAACAAGATATTGTGGAATCACAAACGATGAGACGAAGATGTTTGTGACTACTTTTCAATCTTGCCTATCGGAGAATAAATCTCGAGCAAATCTTAAAGAAGATAATACTCAATCAAGATAGAAAACAACAAGATCAGAACACGAAACTACAGAGAAAATAGTTGGGTTTGGCTTCACAATCCCAATGAAGTCTTTAAGTCGTTAACCTACAGGGTTTCGTGAAAAACCTAAGGTTAAAGGAGAATCAACTCTAGCTTATAAAACTAGTATCACACAGGAGGTGTGGGGATTAGGTTTCCCAGTTGCTAGAGTTCTCCTTTATATAGTCTTCAAATCAGGGTTTGGAATCTAAATTACCTTGATAACAAAGCATTCAATATTCATTGTTAGATGAAAACCTGATTGGACTCAAGCTAATATCTTTCAACCGTTAGATCGAACTTAGCTTGTTATACACAAATGAAATGTACCATTATTTAGATAAAGATAACCGTATCTAAACGTGTACACTTAGTTGGTTCAACAATAGTTAACCAATGGTTAGCCATATGAGAACTTTCATATCAACCTTATTCATCTTTATCATAACTAGTTCAAATGACTCAAATGAAACTAGTTAGAGAGTTGTTCAATTGTTTTTATTCTCATAGAAGTATACAAGACACAATTGAAGCAAAATCGATTTTGATTCACTCGAATCATTTCATGAACATTATAGCCACGGTTTGCAAAAGATTGCATTCCTTATTATATAAATGTATTAGTTCATGAACAAACCGATTTTAGAACATAACCTACTTAAGTATGCAAACGGGTACGCATACTTAGTTCCCGGACTTCCAACAACCAACCAGTACGCGTACGGGTACGCATACCATGGTTCCCGGTTTTGGACCTTACACAAATGTGAATACACACTATGTTTATATCCAATCATGGTTACATGTTCTAAAACCTCATTTCAATCATTGAAACATTCTTGGAAGACGACAATAGCTATCTCACACAATCTATTAGCTTCAAAGCAATTTTCAAGTGATTGAATGATCAATACGAAACATTCCGAGTCTATATCAAATGACTGTCTCACACAAATCATGTAAGATGTTACAAGGCGATTTTCACATGATCATCTTTTGACTTTCATCAAGAATAAAAGATGAACTTGGTTAAAGCGAAAGCTTACCAACACATATTTTGAGAAATAGATAAGCGAGATAAACTCGGCTCGAAATACCAAATGTGTATAATTGAAGTCTATAAAGCAATACGACTTTTTGTCTCAAATAGGAGATAGAGTAGATAGACTTTTAAGTGATAGATGAGTTCAAGTCTCCACATACCTTTTGTTGATGAAGTTCCATAAGTTCCATTGAGTAGTTCTTCGTCTTCATTCGATGAACGCCGTGAAGTCTAAATATCAACTACACTTACTATCCTAATCCGAGACTTATCTATAAGTAGACTAGAAATCAAGACTTATAGTTTTGACAACTAAACTTGACAAACAAGCTTTAGATAGCAACGCTTGCGAGTTCGACCGAGCAGTGCTCTAACCGTAAGTACATAAAAACTACCTTTATGCTTGTTTAGAAAAATCAATGCATTATGGGTTATACTTCTTAAAAATAAATGCATACCAAATTATGCTTCAAAAAAACCATGCATAATAAATTATGCTTCTAAAACAATCCATGCATAACAAGTTACGCTTCTTCAAAAGTTATAGTTTGTGAGTACATTTTCTTATTGGTGAATACATTGTCTTGTAACTTATGGTTCTGCCGCATGTCACTTAAAAAAATATCACTAATTATGTCTTCTGCAGAAATACGTCTTGGAGTATCAGAGACGTAGAAGACCCGTACTTATGGGATATTCGGATTCACAGAGATATAATAAAGCAGCTAATGAACAATGAATACCTGAAAGAACAAGTAATACGATTCTACAGTTACATGTTGTTCAAGAAGAGGCAAAATGAAGCGGATAATGTGAGTTACCAACAGAGGTATGCGGAGTCTGCATTCATGAGGCCAGATGCTTGGTTATGTTAAAAAAAAAAACATTTCCAAACACTAACTTTTATTATGAATCCGCTTTTGTTAAAAAAAACTGTTACTTTTGCTACATAACAAGTCATCACAATTACTTTTTCTACATGACAAGTTATTCATCACTGCATAACCTGTTATGCCCATATTATTTCTTCTGCGTAACATGTTATGCAACTAGTTTTGAACTGCATAACAAGTTATGCACCTAACCTAAATTTAAACTGCATAACAAGTTGTTCAGCATTGTTCCCTACGCCTGTTGTGCACTAACATTATTTGATCAATTGCATTCATTATCTTTTTTTCTCTAAAACATATTTCTTTTGCGGTTGTATGTTAAAACGAAGGACACATATGGGATTTCCAAATTTGTTGAACAATAATTCATCTTGAATCTTCCTATTAAAGTTGAGAAAATGGTCATTCCAATGAACTATATGACAAAGGAAAACCATGTTGGTACACATTGGACATTGTTAGAGTATGACTTATTAGAAGGTGAGTGGAACTTGTACAACAGTCTTCCAAGCTATAAAGTTAAATGCAAGAATCAAGCTCTTAAAATGGCAAATGCTTGTATGCCTTATTTGATCCAAAGATATGACGAACTAAAACTATCACTAGAAGTCGTGGATATAAAGAGGGAAAAACTTGTATACAAGGATATTCTTATCCCCAAGAAGCTTCATGAACAAGGTTGTGACGAACCAGAGAATTTTTGCTCCCAACGGGCCGGGTTAGGACCCGCTTGGTAAGCTCCGACTCTCGGATACGCCACTCAAGCAAAATTTTCGTTCACTAATAATATTGCACACCGTAGAAATCTCATTCGTCTCAAACTCAGAATTCTATGAGAATATGTCCCATACCATAATACTCACAAAATCCGACAAGGGTTCCAATTTCAAAAAATAAGGGACGGCCGATTGCCTAAAATCAGATTTGGGCAGTTGCCAACCCAATAACTTATACGACCAGTTGCCGATTCTAGCAATTTATATGGCCAGTTGCCAAAATTAACAAGGGCCAATTGCCCAAAAATAACAGATGGCCAGTCGCGAAAATTAACACGGGCCAATTTCCCAAACATAACATACGGCCAGTTGCCAAAATTAACACGGGCCAATTGCCCAAACATAACATACGGCCAGTTGCCAAAATTAACACGGGACAATTGCACAAACATAACATACGGCCAGTTTCCAAATTTAACAGGGGCCAATTGCCCAAAAATAATAGACGGCCAGTTGCCAAAATTAACACGGGCCAATTGCCCAAAATATATACTTGCCAAGGTTGCAATCATCTCTGAATAGATGGTATGAACTGCAAAGCAGTAACCAAGACTTTCAGATGATATGAACAACCTTGTAGAGTTGTGCTGAACCGTATAGCGACTGCCTACGTACCCTCTCCGTTGCTCGAAGGGATCAAGCACGACCGTAGTTAGTCAAATTTTAGATAGTATGAACTACCTACAGTGATATCAACTATCTCTCATTAGGTGGTATGAACTGCTAATAAATGGGCAGCAACCACCTCTAGAAGTTTTAAGATCAAAAACAACAGTTGACCACATATTACTGCAAACTAAGAAGTAACACCAACTAGCACTAAACTAAGAAGTAACACCATCTCCTGCTAGTTGTAAGCACTTCACGACACCCATTTACCCAAGTAACATAAATGATTTATAACGTACTCGTAAATACCAAGAGATGATTAAAAGAATGGCAACAGTATAGTGTGAACTAAACAGTTCATTTTATTAGAAATTTGACAAAGGGCGAGAATGGTTGTTAGAGGATGAATCTCGTACTACTGTAATGGTGGAAGGCATAGTGTGTGCACAGCACACCTAAGTACACAATTCACTTGATTAGTATTAAGTACCCATACCCTTAATTCTCAAGAACCCAGCAACATAAATCATACAAAATGAGAATTTAGAAAATATAGTTAAAAGACTGGCGCCTTACAAGTCAGTCTCAACCTGTTCCTAGTCAAGCCAAACATCCCACCACGAGGATTAGTATATAACATACAATATTCATCAAGTTTTATCAAACCAATTTACAATACAACCCTTAGGAGAAGAACTTCATAATTCTAATCTGCAATTCAGCGACATTGTGCCTGATTTCGGTGACCTTAAACACGAAACTAGACCTAGGTGTTACTTGTAAAGTCGTAGATCCTTTCGAGTGCATAACCGTAATGGTATCATTTCTCTAATTTAGATTTATGGTGAAAGAGATATCAGAGTAATAACAACTACAATGCAGTTTCACGATTTGTAATTTTAGTTTTTACACTAAAGATAGCGTATCTCGTTAACCACTTATCATATTCGAACAAATTTTACCATTCTGGAATCATCATAGAATTTCTTACAATCACTTAGAAATAAATTGCTCACTTTTCAGATGCCATGATACCTCTAAACGAACATAGTAGTTCTGCCAGGAAATAACAAAACATGCTTCAGCTGATATAGGTTTGCAGTAACAACGATTTTTAGATGAACAGATAAACATACACATCATATGAACAAGTGAACACACATATTGAACCAATAGGCCACAAATTCGTAAATGTTACTTCATAATTTACAGTAGTACATAAACCGCATGAAATCCCCAAGTCGTTTGCAGACCTTAAATCTCAGCTTTAGCATTAGGGATGAAACCAAATCAGAACCATCTTTAACTAATTAAATCAACTTCAAAACAAAATCATTGGTTAGAGCCTATTACCTTTGATCGCAAACCAACTCCACAGCTCAACATCAACAACTTCCTTGCTGATTTTCTGGCCTTAGTTATTCATTAACTAATAACAAAACCATCTTATTCAATGTAACACAACCTATATATGACTTGCCACTATTTCTTATAATTCTGTAACCACGTCGGACATTAAAACAGGTTCATATGCTCACTATCTACTGTCAACCATTGCATTGGACATAAACAAAACCGTGACAGCTTTACAAAGTTCAGTTACTGTATGTCTAGACCTTTCAGTAGTAAACGCTATCTGATCGTCTCAAAAACTTTACAATATCATTATCACTCTGGGTACCACAATATACTGAAAATTCATATCAATGTAACGGTTCATTAAGGAGATAAACACATCACAAGTCGACTGCTTACAGAATTGTCATACAGAATTCAGTTCCGGTTATCCTACTCTTTGGAGGTCTTACACTGATCAGATTCACTTGAAAATTTTACAGCAGGTTACTACCAAAGTCCTAGATAACATACTAAAAATTCAGCTCCATCCGATATACAGTTAATGAGAAAACACTAAGATCAGTTGGCTGTCCAGAATTTAAAATCTGTAGAATGCAGTCATAGATTATGCAATCTTTTCAGTAGTAAACGAGACCTGATCTTTATGAAATTTTTATAGCAGCATTATGACTCAATAACGCACAACATACTAAAAATTCATCACATTCCAACGGCTGAATTTCATGATATCAGTAAAACTAAAACAAAGATTTTAGGGTTCACAAAGTGGAAATAAAATAAAATCATGAAGTTTCTTACCGATAGCTTGCTAAACACAGATTTAGTAAGAGATTAAGGTACCCAATTCATATATTTGCAGAGGCACATGATTTTATTAAAACCCCCAAAATTTTATGAAGAACCCTAATTTTAAAATACTTGAATCAAGACATCTATACATGAAATTGATGTTCTTTACAATTTACCCAAAGTTTAAGATCAAGTAAAAAACCAAAATCAGTATTCAATTTCTTCAAAACAGTGAAGAATATCATTTGGATGAAAATCAACTTGACAAAAAGACTTAAGAGAAGATGATCCCTACCTTTAATTCAATTCATTAATAGCTCGAAGAACAAAATTCAGATCTCTGATCAATTTCAAACATAGTTACTTCACTTTCATGAACCAATTTCTAATGCTCTTCCTTGAGTATTTTTTTAGTAAGAAAAGAGGGGAAAGATGATGAAAACCATTAAAAATGAGCCCTCCCCTTTTTCACCAAGACAAGGAGATTTGAATTTGAAATCAACGCATGCATCAAATGCTGAGATCGAACAAACACATATTTTCCCGTTCTCAGTGAAGAGAAGAGCAGAAGGAGA